>JAOEGT010118055.1:0-12044 GCA_025447795.1 Speoplatyrhinus poulsoni | reverse complement strand
CACTACTTTACATTGCAGAAAAGTGTAATTTCTTCATTGTTGTCACATGAAAAGATATACTCACATATTTGCAAATACGTGAGGGGTGTACTCACTTTTGTGAGATACTGTATATAGACAGTATGTGTACTGTATATAGCATATAACTATATGTATACACTTTATACTGACGAAGAAAAAAAATATATATAAACAATAGGTATATATATGTATGTAATCCCATCACAAAGTCGCATTCAGTATATCAGTACAATATAAAGTGAATCAGCTAAGCATTAGCGTTCATAAAACCTTTAGTGGCTGTGAACAAGATAACACGCAACAGCTTTTTCACACAAGGAAGTATTTGGGGGAGGGAGATTTAAGAGCTACAGCACCCAAGGAAATACCTCTGCATCTGCCCCATGTTCGTTCCACAGTACTCCTAACATTAGCTGTGACTGTTACCCGTGTCATTGTCTCTGTGTCTTGTGCTTCCACTGTCATCTTAACCTGGTTGATTACATATGTTTCTACCCTTTTTTTCTGTTTTGTGGTGGATTCTTCCGTTTCAATCTTTTGTATTAACTAACTATGAGACTGCCTGACGTTCTGTGTGACTCTTTTCACCACTCTGTTGAGGGGTTTACCGACCTTTACATGCTCTGCCCCAACTGTATTTCCTCTTAATGTCCACAATTAATAAAGTTATAATCCTACAACCACTGTGGAATGCTATATGTATTTGCCTGTTTCTTGGGCACAAGCAGCCTTGCACTGGGTAGCTGATGTGCCAACTGAAGGGTGTTTACTGATCAGTGGCATGGGACCTAGGTGTACATGAGTGGCATTCACTCAGTCCGTGGGGTACTAAAATAGCAACCATGTATCTCAAGAATGACTTGCAAAATAGATCGCTCATGGTAGCCTACAGCTTTCAGGGATTACTAGCTATTCATAAGTAGCCCTATAGTAATTTCTGTGATTATAAATCAATAACAAGCCAGCGATAACAGATTACCATCCCTATTGTAAAGCTTCTAACCTTCCTTTACAGGTTATGGAGAACAATGTAAAGTAACAGCTCCATTAGCTAGATGCCTCATATGTAATCTCCACATGTATAATCCCTGCGCTAGTTGGTTGACAGAGTATGATACTGCTACACCATTGGTTCACGTCAGCTCTTTTAATTGGACAGCCCGGGGATGGCTCAGCGAGGTCAGGGGCCAACGAAAAGGAGATGAGTCCTGAGGGGATCACGGGAATAACAGGGCAGATCCTTCACTGTTAGTGAAAACATATGACACACACATACACTGCTAGTAGGGGAATTCACTGGTGTGATCTCACAGGCATTCTCCCTTGACTGACCATGATTCTCAGAAAGAAACTGTAAACATCAGCGAAGTTAAAAACACTTGAAGTAATCTTGAAGTCAGTTGAAATACATGTATTCTTGTCTTATGTGTCCACACACATTGCAGCTTTTTGTACATCGAGTTGTCACAATCTCACACACCTGGAGCAATGTTAAATACAATGACCTATGGACAAACACTCTATGGACATATTTCCTTGGTGCTGTAGATGGTGTTATATTTTCCCTATATGACACCAAATGATTAAAAGGGCAGGCGCTTTCAAAAAATACTTTGCATGTGATTGGATGAACCTGTGAACCAGCAGTCTGTTGTTATCCACTCTTGCAGTAGAAGTCATCAGAAGAGTGAAAACATATTTTCCATAGAGAAAAGCCTTGGCTCTTCTAATACATTTGAATGAAACCGATGCTATATTGTATTAACTCTAGGCGTTTTCGACTTGAGTTGTTTCCATGTCCCCCACGTCACACCAAAACCACACATGTAGATAAATTACGATGCTGATTGGCAACACAGTTGGTTTACCAACCTAAATCACCCCGGTTTCCAAGCTCTCCAGACTGATTCTCAAAGCAAAGTGGAACTAGTTAGTGGAACTAGTTAGGCAGAAACATGTAATACTTATCATTAAACAGACTGACAGAATCCTTGAGCAAGTAAAGCAGTAGTAGAGCACTGTAAAACTAAGTCTGAATAGGATGGTCAGCTAAAGCTACACACTAGAAAGTGAGCATGTATGTTGGCATACAAATATCACAAGTGGTGACATTGAGCTGAACAGGGGCTTCATGATGATTTTATTTGTTACTTTCCAATAAAGATTCCTTCATTTCCTTATTTTGGGAAGTGGACATTTGTTTTCAGTCAGTCCAAGAATAAAGTAGAAAAAGGATTTTAGTTAAACTTTTAATAGTTTTAGAAATCTAACTATGAATGAAGTGTAACAAATGACATAATTTAATGTATTCCCAAATCATAATTTTCATAAATGTCTCTAACTGATTGAATTTACTATTAGATCCAGTACTATGTTAAATTTATATCAAACACCTCCCAAGCTTTGTAAGACACATGCAGGCTCTGGTGCAGTGAGGTTTGGAACAGGTGCAATGGCCAGATTGTGTTGGTTGGTGATGGCGGCACAGCAAAAAGAAAAACAAACGTTTGGTTGTTAAGCTAAAAGTAGGTTTGCTTTCAAGTCTGACATACAAAGTCGGGCAGCAATGCATGTCATGCCACCAGAAATACAACGTAAAGGGTTTTATCAACATGTCATAAATCAACACCTGATCACCAGGCTGCTGGGCTCTCCTCGCCAGCCCACTCCAGGGGAAACAAATACACATAGCAAGACACAGGGAGGGCAGAGTGGCCTCCTTGGGAGGCGAAAGTCAGAAGTAAGCAAACAAACAATCCCACCTAATGTCAACATTCTCCCGCTGGGCGTTTGTTGCCGGGGGTCAAAGGCGTGGAGGGGAAAACAGGGAATGGAAATGGCATAAATCAGACGGATTTTAGAATCTGATGACAAACCTAATTCCTGTCTGCAAAGAGCAGAGCCGCCCCCCCGCGGACTGTCATCGAAGCCGGCCTATAAACATGGCAGCTGTCACCCAGGCTCGCATGGCTTGTGAAGGACATGCCATCACACCTCTCGCATGCTCTTCCAAGGGGGCCGGCTCTGGAATGGAGGGGCTGGCAAAATTCCACTTTGCATTTTGTCACATTCAGTCACAGTGGGGGCCGCTACCGACCCCCCCACCACGCCACCACACAGCACCCTGCCATGTCAGATCAAGCTGAAGGACACTCTTCTGCACAGATCACTCTATAGCAAACCTTCATGTGGAGTATAGGTGAGGGGAAATATACTTTGTGTGTGTGCGTGTGTGTGTGCGTGTGGGTGAGCGTGCGTGTGTGTGTGTGCACGTGCGTGTGTGTGTGTGTGTGCGTGTGCGCGTGCGTGCACGTGTGTGTGTGAGTGTGCGCATGCGCGTGTGTGTGCGTGTTTGGGTAAACCATGCTGAATGTTGTCACTGCAAAATCAGTGTACTAGTTTTCTACTCAACACTGTTCCCCCTTCCACACACACACACACACACACCAGTGGTAACTAGATAGGGACTAGCAGGCCTTCTCTGTAAGCCATATGCAGAGGAGAGGAGACTATAAACCATCCACTATAAAGTTACACTGCGACAAAACTGTTGCATTCATTTGAACCTGCTAGAGCAAGACGAGCCTCTTGACTGGTGCAAAGAGAGACGTATCTTAACTGTTATGTTGACGACGAGTCCTGCTGAAGTTTCTATACATAGAAATAGCACAAATATCTATGGTAAACATTTGACCACACAATGATTTACGACAAGCAAACTTCACACTCAGAAGTGTGAAAAGTGCAAATAAATGTGTATAACCTTAACATGTATAGTAGATGTTTGATTTATTTCAACTACATTATAGAGTTGTGCTTTTTTCACAATGAATAAACGACTCAATCATTTAACTGTATGGATTGTCGTACTGCTGTAACATTCCATTAGATAATGTAATTGGAGTTAAAAGGTCATCAAAATAAGAAAGAAAGAAATTGGAAAATGTGTCCACAATCAACTTTATCTTATCAGTGAGCAATTTGTAAAATATTTAACTGAATTGCTCTACAGTGTATATATTGTAATGAGTAAAATGCAGAAAAAATCATTTAAATTATTTCTAAATGTGAAAAACACTTGTCACACATGTGTCAACGCCTGACTGTCTTGTTTGCATTTTATTTCATGGGCCCAGAAGAACAAATTCTAGTTTAGCTACAAGTATGGATGGCTTACAATGCGTTTGAATATAATCCGCAAACAGAAAATTGTTCCTGAATATAAAATATAAATCCCTTCTGCATATTTTCCTATATTTATCTTACAAAATGTAAGGCAGCATTATGGTTTACAGCATCACAATTCACACTGAGCGATTGTTTGTGTCAGACACCAATGAAAAAGAGTATCGCCAAATGATAAACAAACATAACTTGACAGGAAGTGAAATATCATCTTCCAATATAGCACTGACACCCGGCCCATCCTCTGTGTATACGTCATTTGTTTTTTTGGGGAGCATTTACTGTAAGTGGTTCCCACACAGAAGTGGCTTAAATTCCTATCTAACTGCTGCCTGTATACTTTTGGATGAACATGAATGTAGCCAAGAATTATGTCTGTGAATACAAAAGCAACACACTTTGGAAAGTGGGTTTTCCTTTCTTGGTAAATTTGAATGTGGAAATACTCGCAACAGATCATAAATTATAGCAAGAATGTCAGAGTCTACTTCCTGTGTAATTAAAAAAATGTGCTGTGTGAGATGGCGGTGGTTGTATGGAGATGTGTGTGTGTGTGTGTGTGTGTGTGTGTGTGTGTGTGCGCGCGCACCATTTGTAGGATGACATTCAGACACACACACACACAGTATGTCTTTGTCAGTCCATCTTCCTCAAACACACTGATGTTGAATGTGTTAAAGTGTTTTCCGGTTGGTTTATATCTCAATACAGCCTGCTAAAGACTACGTCCAGCTTGGAGAATAATGTTAATAACCGTCATTGTCTATTTTGAGAAGAAAGAAAGCTCACTGCAGTGTCCTGGGCTTTTCAGTAGCACTATGAGGTATATTATTTACCTTGTTTGATTTGCTTGGCTCCACTTTTATATTGATTGTGTTATGGTCCCCTTAAACCCAAATGTCTAGCCCAGTTTACTGATGTTGGAAACACAACTGTGCACAAATGGCTGTTGTAGCAGAGCAGAGTGTCATATGCTCAGCACTGAGCAGAAGGAGCAAGACACTGTATACACTATAGGCAGATATACTGTAGATTCCATGGTGGACACCAGTGTAATAGAATAATGGACATTATTGAAAGGCTGGAAAGGTTTCTATATATGGCAATGATAGAAAAAGATGGATACGTTCAGCTCATTAAATCAAAAGTATTTTGATTCATTGTTATATTTTATCAAACGTGGGTGTTATAGAGCAATGTGATAATTAGTATACCTGCTGAGAATAATACCTTCAGTCATAATCACTTTGAAATGACCACCTTTATATGTTATACATTTATTTAGCAACACACCTGTTTTAAATAAAGCACAGTGGAAGATCAGGCAGGACACGTCATCAGCTTGACAGACCAGCTGATTGTTGCTTTACACTCATTGGCCAATAGTTAGGTTGCGTTTATATTTAGCTCCCATCTCCTCCCCATGCATCTCATGCGTCTGTGTTTGCTCGCTGTCTGTTGCCTTGTGGCTTGCTCTGTTCTGTTCCTCTGGGGAAGGGGTCCCCTTTCTGCTCTCCTTGCCTTTGGGTTTCCATGTATGCACTCCCAGAACAGACGCATTAACCCCACATAGGCTACCACCGCATTTATATCAAAGACATACAAGTGCACCTCTCATGCAGTAATGTTTAGATCAGTCTACAAACAAAGCTTCAGTCTGGGTATATAAATGATCCCCATTGCGATATTAGCAACCTTGTAATCCCAAAGAAGTAAAGGAGAGAAGCATGCAGTACAGTAGATTGAGCCAGAGCAGAAAAGAGGAATGGTGTTAGTTCTCTATCCTCCTCCGGGACAAGCCCTATAGTCGTTTTGGGAAGGGCGATGGCAGTAATAGTGTTGTAATTGGCTTTGTGGGGATTAGGCCAGGCACGACACCCTGGCCTGGACATAAGTCTACACACAATGACAGCCTGCTGTCTCAATCTGGGGCCTCTCTCCATGTAGGACGATAGACAGGGCCTAGCATAGCGCTCAGAGTCTAGCATAGATCAGTGATGAAGTACACAATAGCCTGCTAACCTTTCTATACATTGAAAATAATGTCTGTTGTGTTGATCCAACCAGAGCATTCAACACTAATCAGATCTCCATACATTTACATTGTATTGAGTAAATATGTTTTAATACGGCTGTCAACTGTTTGTCTGCAGAAATTTTTTTTTTTTTGTTAAGTTACACACTAAGAAATCTGTTATTTTCTTTTGTATTATTTATATCATTACATTTCAGGTCTAAGTGTATGTGTATGTGTATTGTCAGAGGATCACAATGTAATCTGTAGTGTAACATTATAATGTAAAATGTAACAAGATGATATTATCTGAAATACAGCATGACCTTAAGTACTGTAGGATTTGAGAGTTGCAACACCACACAGATATCTAAAAAGGAAAGTCATGTTTTGTAAATCAACAACCCAAAAGCCACCTGCTCATTCACTGCTCCCTTGTTCTGGAGCCCATTGGTCTGCCAGTGTGAAGCACTGTTGGCAAACCTGTTGTAGCTGTGCCAGTATCTACCTTGACAGGCAAGCTAGAGTTGCTACATTTATAGCTCTAAAATCTCACATCTTTAAACAATGAATCATATAAGGAATCTCTAACCCCTTATTTATTCATGTAGATTACATTTGAATGCATTGTAGTACAGGCAACCAGAGCTCGTAGGCTAGACAACACTGCACTCGTTTGTTAATTAGTGTTATCCACAACACAACTCCATAGACATCTTACACACACACAGTGTTGTACATGTTACCTTGCATTCCTGTGTGGAGCAGGTGTGAAGGATTATGGATAGAGTGGTGCAGTGTTAGAGCCCTTTGGCCCGGGCACAGATGGCGGAGGGGTGGGTGGGTCGACCAACATGAGGGACATGAACTCACACCCACACACACTCATTCATACATTCCTGATCTGTGTCCCATCTCCCAGCACTGCAGACAAATTGGATGAGATCGACTTGCTTAACTAAACCAAATGATAGTGTACAGAAAATATATAGTGTACAGTACATAAAATGTATAGGGTTTATGTAACAATATACAATTCATAAGTCATATGTCCACACCCCCCCCCACCTTGCCAGCTCTATGTCCCTTGTGTAGCAGCAATTATTGTTGCATTCCAGAAAGCACCTGCCATCTATACTGAGGAGACAAGTGTTGCTCGTGAAAGACCTTAAGCTCCATGGAGGCTTTAACGTTTCCTTTAAAAGCCCCATCGGTCCGTCTCAGAGGTTGTGTTAAAAGGTTACTGTCTGTGGTGTCACACACATTACATGTATACGCTTAGTGGCCACGTACTGTAAGGATGTGTGAGTGTGTGTCCATGTCTGTGTTGTTGCTGATGTGCTGCAGAAAGAGACGTTTCAAAGACAGAAGGCCCAGCAGCAAGAGCCCCAGTTGAGCAGACACAGCAGACACAGCAAGACAGGCTGCAAGACAGGCTGCAAGACAGCTTTCAGCAGGCCTGTTACCGGGGATTACCCCCGGGTTGTTTAACAGTGTGATAGGGACCACAATACAGTGCTGTTTTATCACAGCACAATCACTCACAGCGCTGTGGCCTGTACATCACCGTGAAATGTCCACCAATCTGCCCCTTGCCGCGCTCCAGCCACTGCAGGTGAGGTCTGGGGGGGGATAACAGCTGCCACCCTCTAACCCACATTCAGGCACGCACCGGCAGGCATACATGCCCTCAGAGCTAGATTGATGGTATGGTGGTTGGGGAGGGGGGTCAGCGAGGGTTGCATGGCAATCCCAAAATCAGCCGGCATTAACATGACGGACACGCTCTCCAGCCCACAGTCATAGTAACATTTTATGTGACAAGCATTACAAAGGTGATTTATAGAACACATGTGTGTCAGGGCACAATATTTTCCAGAATATTTAGTCTGGGGTATTAAACACTGTATTTCAAAATGGCCGAGCAATGGTTTGATCGACTTGTCCACCGTGTTCGCCGTTAAACAAACTTCCTGTGAAAATGACGAGCGTGGCAAATGGAAATAAAACACAGAATGGCCCACTCAGAAAAAGTGTCAAGGATGAGTGGGGGTTAGGAGCGAGGGCCACAGATGGGGGCAGTACATTACTAACTGCCCCAAACGTTTGAAAATACACTGTTGTTCTTTTTTTATGGGAACCTCTTTATTTTCGGCACTGACCCATGACTTGTTCTCTTTCATTTTGGCCATTATACATTGCAGACACCAGCCAAATTGCATTTGCAAATGATTTATGTGGTTTGTTTAAAGTTCCTTGGCACACCAGATGCTGAAGGTTTTACTGCATGGCGAAGGCCAGACCTTCTGAAGCGAGCTGTCACTCACAGAATAGTCACATACACATTCTCTCCTGAGTGGTCATGTGGACAATATACTGTGATATAGATAGTGTTTAGTGGACGTTATCGAGCTACAGAATATATGCACCGTATAGTCCATGCTATGTCAGACTTAGCCAAAGAGAGATTATCAGTAAATAAACCTAAAATTACCATAGTGAGGGACTAATTAAAGGAACACGCCCTTATTGGCTCAGAAATAACATTACAAACAGAACAATGGGTTTGTAATGCATGCAATGTGTTGCATGCCCCTCTTAAGCTTGTGTGAGAGAGGCATGGGTGGGCATGACTTCAGAGTGGCTGGCACTTTGCTCTATGTTAGCTTGCTATAGTTTCAGAGGCGTGCACCACTTCCTACAGCCAACAAATAACATCAAGTATTTGCTCATAAAAACATCACAAACACAGTGTTTGATGTTTTTATGAAAGAGGAACCATTTTCAGTGTTCAGAGTTCAGTGAATGAATATTTCCACTAAAAGTACAGCTGACACTGCAACCTATTAGCATGCTTTTGCAACCACTAAGCTACCGCTAGCCTCCAAAAATCCCATCACCCTCTTTTGGGTGGACATCAAAACTATCCATCAATCAATCAAATTTACCATGGTTTGTTGACTTGGTTCTAGAGCACTTGCTAACTTCGAGCTCAAATCAAACCAGTCTCACACATTGAAACTCATTGTGAAGCAAAGTGTGGTGCTACGGCTTTGTTGATATGAGAGGTGTTCGCCACTTTATTTTTCTATTTACGGAGCCAGGGCTGTGTAGAAGTATTATTATGGATTATTGAGTATTAATACTTTTTTCAGTACGCACAGAGAACGATAAACTAGCGAAAGGCTATACCTTTAAGCATACATTGTTTGATTGTTTTATATTGCCCCCAGATCTCCCAGTTTCAGTCACAGCTCACTTCTGATCATGGCAAAAGTATTACACAAGTAAAGCATGTCTCTCTTGATGCACAACTGCCATAAATGTGTGGGTGGCCATACGGGGAGGTGATGCAACTGTGTGAGCGGTATGACAGATGTCGAGAGGAAAGGAGTATGAGCCACTAGCAGAACACGCTTGTGAGAGAGGAGTTTCAAACACAACTCTTTTTGTAACACTGGTCTCAGCCACTAAAGTAAAGTAACTGCAGTTACAACTCAAGGAGTGTTACTTCAACATCTCTGTTTTAAGACCCATGGAAATATGTCTTCTCCTGACATGAGACGAGTTGGCGGAGAGATACGACTCGCTGTGCGGAAGATCTGGAAAATGCAGAGGTCTCGGATTTTATAGCCGTCGGTCCGTCGGGTTGGGAGCCCGGGGCCAGGGGAAGAAAATGAGCCGCCGTTCCTAATTTTCCTTATTCTGGTCCAGGCTAGCGAGCACCTGTTTCACTGTATCAGGGGCCTCCAGCCCCTCACACACGCACACGCACATGCACACGCACATGCACACGCACTCATACACACTCACACACACGCACGCATTCACACATACTCATACACACTCACACGCACATGCACACGCACTCACACACACACACACTCACGCACACTCACACTCAAACTCACACACAAGCCCAGACGAGCCACATCTGTGTGCTATTCCCAGTGCCAGGCCGCCTCTGAAACTTAAGCACAGGTTCCCTCTGCGCTGAAGGCAATACAATCAGAATGGGGGGAGTGTGGGGGGGGCTGTCACAGCACATGTGCCTTTCTCTGTGTGTGTGTGTGTGTACAATAGCCCTAACTCAAACCACAACTAAATATACACACACACATACAGTGTACACCCTAAGGTGTGTGTGTGTGTGTGCATAGTGTCATGTGCACAAGGAAGATTACCAAAACCACTAGACAGTGAGTAATATTACTAGTAATAAGACGCAGGTAGGGCATGCTGCCACCCTAAGCATTACCTTACCATAACCACACACACACACACACACACACTCCTCTGTGACCATGTATCCAGGTCAGCAGTCCAGTCTAGTTAGACTCTGAAAGGATTTGTGAGGACCTGAGTGGAGCCACCCTGCACCGGATCTGTCTCATTAAAGCTGCGGAGACGTCCCAGCAGGGCATCTCAGTACTCAGCCGGCCCTGCTTCACTGGCCCAGGCCTTTATCACAAGCACCTGTCTCCATGGGGTGACACTATCGCCAATGATCTCTCTTCCGCCTGAAGGAAGAAGAAGAAAGAAAAAACTGTGTTTCCTGTTGACCACATTTCCAGAATGTGAGAATGTGTGCGTTTGATTTCAGTGTGTAAGTGTGTGTTATGGGTGCGTGAATTCTGGTTACAACTGCCCTTATGAGGACCAAATGTCTTTCACGATTTAACGATAGGGAGCAGACCTTCAAAGTGAGGCCCATTCTTACACCTACAACTTCATACCTGAGGGCTCGGGTTATGATTAAGTTTAGATCTATGCTCTATACTGTAGTGAAGTAATGTTTTCACGTGTGTCAATTCTTTTTTGCATTATTGTATTATGTCAGGTCTACATTCATTTCTGAATGTGAAAGTAGATCGGTCAAGTCAATGTATTAAAACACCAGGAAACAATCCTAATATAATGTAAACGGAACAATAATATTCAAAAGATGTCAGTATATGGACATACTGTGTGGAGCACAGTATATTGAAGTACAGTTTTTATCCATGAAATCTCATTACTGGGACCCGTGGCCATGTAGTATCTTCGAAAATGTGTTTATTTTCAATATTGACAGAATTCTCACATTTCTAAAATAGATTTTTCATAAGTTAATAATGTCTCTCATTATTAAAATTAATATTAATATATATATTGTTTTTAATAAACTGTGTTCAAATGAAAATTCATTAAGGATCCAAAAAGCGAAATCATTGAAAGTTAAAAGTAAAAATCATAAAATATTATTATAATTACATAGCGTGGCCGGATAATTAAGATTAACTTTTTGGGCTTAAAGTAATGAATGAAAGGTCTTGACAAGTGTTATGATATAGTTGCATGCGCATGTGTTTCCTTGCTCACTAACCCCTCTCTAACTATATAAATATGGCCAATACAATGCTGTTGTTCTCCCAGAACAAGAGGAAGCTATGAATCATCATCCACTTGGAGCCAGATCCCATTTCATCTCTTTGCTGTTCCATCCCTCTATTTCTTCATGTAAGCCTTTTCCTGCCATATAGAGTGAAGACAAGGAGAAACGCACAGCCGTGGACTGGATACAGCTAAATCTATGTGGTCAATCCTTACCTTTATAATTTTGCCTGTATGGGGGACTGAAATATTTGATAAATCACACCATTATCTGCCAATACAATGTGTTTATAAAGAGGTGTAAATAGTTATGTATAATAATTGTTGTAGTGAAGCAGTTTATCATTTGTTGGAAATAATTGTAATATTGAGACAGTATCCATCCATCCATCCTCTCCCGCTTATCCGGAGTCGGGTCGCGGGGGCAGCAGCTTCAGCAAGGGACCCCAAA
>JAOEGT010118054.1:0-27172 GCA_025447795.1 Speoplatyrhinus poulsoni | reverse complement strand
GGACATGGCAGCGCCCTCCCCCCCCCCCCACCCCACACTATACTCTGCACGCTCGTCCCTGCAGAACTAAGACAAGCTGTGTCTGGGGCCCCCCCCCCTTGACAGGACACCTCACTCAGATCACAGGAGGCAGCTACTGATTGGACATGACACGTGCATCCGCTCCCCTCAGATGCATTGTCTTATGCCGTTGACTGGGCTAAGTTGTGTGGCCATTGCATATGAGCGTGAGCGCACGTGTTGCAGGTGCACATGCTCCTTTACTGTGCTAGATTTCAGCGGGTGACCTTTGCGTGCCGAGTGCCTAAATAAGCTAGTCCACATGCAACAACGGGAGGCAGGGGAGGACACCCACATGGCCGACTGTGTCTAGCGGCATCTGTAACAAGCAGGTGAGACTTGAGAAGAGGCTGGTGCAGAGGAGAGGCTGTTACGGGGCTGAGACCGGGCGCACTAATCCCTTTGATCCTCCCCATTTTACTGTCAGCTGTTTCCTAGTTACAATGGGATATGCACAGAGTTTGGGATTTGTGCTACTGCACACCACAGCAATCTCTGCCCTACCGAGGCAGCTCTCTGCTTGATCCTCCCCCGTCAAACGCTGAACCTGCGTCCCATCCACCTTTCAACTGCCTACGGCCCCCACTCGTTTCTCTCTCAAGCTCCCAATTCTACCTGGCATCCTTTCTATGGTTGGCACAGGAGGCGATGCTGCGGGGAGACAGCTTCCATGGGAGAGCGGTGTGCACACAGACAGCCATTACCACTGTTCAGACTCAAAAGGCTGATTTTGATTCCCACTATTCACACGGGACACGGCAGACCTGCCCCACTTTCAGCAGTTGTGCCAAGAACAGCATTCAGAGCTGCTGGTTTGGTCTTTTGAGAAAGCGTCATTCAGAGATAACGAAGCAATCTGTAACGCCGTTGTGTGCGTGTGTGTGTGTGTGTGTGTGTGTGTGTGTGTGTGTGAAAGAGACTCTGAAAGTATGCTTTGCCTACACACACACACGGACTTTCACCACATGTTTGTGCATTTGCTAGGGAGTGTTAAAGCAATGAAGACACTTCTTATTGGATTCTACTTTCAATATTCCATTGAAATGAAAATAAATAGGCAAATCTATCAACACGGGATCTCTTTTATCCTTGTCAGTGCTGGTTGCTTTGAGAGGTGCAATGCACCACAGACGTTCTGTTTAACCTCAGAGGAGCTTTCTCAAATGGATCCTAAATCATTCCAGGCAGAAACACATGGAGGAATATATTTGCATATTGGCGGATGCATACCTCATTGTCAAAGCAGAATGTCTCTGTAGCTGTGTATCTATTAAGCCTACCAGTGTGGATGGAAGAACAGGGAGAATCCCACTAGCTTCTCATTTGGATGCTTTCAATAGGCACTGCTTGGCTCAATGGAGATGTGTATATGCTGTACAGATATTTTGCAGTGATTTGTACAATTCACTCCTCTTTTGATGTGGTTTGTTTTGTGTATTTTGTGCAATACAAGATAATGACAATAAACACCTCATTTAGAGTGCAAGAGAAATGAACATCGCTTAACAATGGTTTAACTGAAGCGAATCGGATATTTCACTATTGCATGAAATTGCACTTGTTTCTAAGCACAATCTCGTTCAAATACTTTTACCCAGAATGTGAGTACTAAGGCAATATGTATACTATGCTCTAAATGGGCTATTCTGAACCTCTGTGTCTGCCCTTGAGGATGTTGTTTGAGAAACGCCTCAACCAGGCATTCACCAGCCGCACAGGGTCCCAGGCATATGCTACCGGACATCCACGGCGCTGGCTGAGGGTCCTGGAAAAGGAGCCCCAGATGTGACACGAGCTGGAGCGTGTGGGCCCAGAGTGCCAACTGTCAGCTTCCATCAAATCCCGTCCCAAGTGACACCGTGCTGACGTGAATGACAAGGACAGTGATCAAAGCTACAGTGTGCACTGGAGTGTTGCCGCGCAGCTCCGCTCTGCCGAGCCTCTGTTTGCTAAGCAGGGATTTCCTTATCGGGGGAAACTAGCATAGAGGCGCCTCTGGATGAGGCGGCGGGCAGGACACTGTGTGCAGACCAGGTGATGCCTCCTGCATTCATCACTCTTGTGCTTGTGCGCTTTAAGAGAATGCATAAGCGCACACGTGGGGCCCCCTGGCAGCATCCTTTGAAGGCACTATTGATTTGTGTACCAAGATGGTGGAAAGTTGTGGTTGCTGGGGGGATGGAGGGAGGCGGGGAGGGGGGGGGTCTAACACAGAGGTGTGAGGAGAACAAGCAGGGGAAACAAAGAGTGACATCAAACAGATAGGGGTGCCCACGTGCACTGCACCGGGACAATGGGGAGACGGGAGCTCAGCGCTGCTTTCTAATCAACGCTGGGCACGGAGCGTTGAGACGCAGCCAGAGGCATTCCGCCAGGCCCCCTAGCAGGACAGGCAGGCCTGCTGCCAAGCACCGGCTGAGTGGAGAAGTAAACTGGGCCCTGCAGCGTGAAGCACCCCCCCCTGTCCCCACGCTTCCTCCCCCACTCACCCACCTCCACCCCTCCACCCGTCCCGCCTTCCCTCTGCTCTGGTACTAGACCAGCGTTCGGGGCGCATTCCACAGATTCACACATGCGTTGCTACCAGCATCTCCCCATTCCTCCAATCCCCAAACCTACCTCAGTGGATGCAGCTCAGATGGGCTGGACGGTGGCCTTTTCATACAAACACATGCTGTGGCAATACTATCTGCCCTGATGTGTGATATGTGCTCAGGTAAGCAGATTGCAAACGCACGCATTCACATTCACGCTGGACATCCTCCTCTATTATACATACTGTGGGCAGAGCGTACCCCATTCTATTTTCTTCAACATGCAGCAGCATCAAAGGAGACGGCAACATACTGTATGTAGCGTGTGTCCATACAGCTAATCATAGGTTTCGATGAAGGGGGAATCATTTCAACACAATTAAAATGAGTTCATACCAGCAGTGTTTTCCATAGGCAGAGGGAAAAACTGACGCAGCAAACGTGAGCTTACTCCCCCTCCCATGTTCCTTTCCCTTTTATTTTTGTATTTTTTTGCGCTATTTTATCCACAACACAATAATACACTCACCAGTCCCCAGGAGGGGAGAGCAGAACGAGCGTGAATCTGCACTCGCATTGTGCTGTTAAGAGCATTGTTCCTCGCCACGGTTTTCCTTGAGTTGCCTTTGTGCTGTTTAAATGTTTACACGGAACAGCTTGGGGCCTTGAAGACAGATGTATGGCCCGAGAATACTTGCCTACGCGCAATCCCTCTTTTCCCTCGATGGAGGTAATGGGAGCATTTTGAGGGCTTTTGAAATGGCTCCTTGGAATAGCTCTTTGATGAGGCGTGCACAACGTCTACGCTCCCTTGTCAAAATCACACCAGACAAATTAGACAAATAGAGGCGTCTCCATTCCCTCTCCAATCCCAAGGTCATCTGTGCCTGCCACTATCTTGTCCCAGCTCTGGGCCTGCTCTCTTGGCCATTTCTCTTTGTTCCTGATAGAGGAAGATGTGCCTTCAGGTGCTGTGGCAGACTGATTAGACTTTTAGCCAGGAGAATTAATACGTGTGGAATACACGTCTGTTTCCTCATACTGGCGCTCTCCCCATCAGTAAACAAGCAGCCATGACAACAAAACCTTTCTCAGCAAGGTGATTAAAGTGAGCCCCGGGACATGGACCTGCTTCCTCAGTCAAGGCTTTCATTATTGAAAAGTCTAATTTGGATAGTCAATTCCATAGCCTATAAGGCTTGCAAGCTAAAAAGACAGGTATTCTATTGTGGCCAGTGAGGGGAATGGCTCTCTAATATGCTGCCAGTAAAAAAACAGCGTCAGGAAAAAATTTACTTTACCATTACCCACAGGATCTACTTTAGGTTATCTTCATAAGCCCACGACTATAATTCCCAAACATTTACTAACTAAATGTAATCACAGTATGGCCAAACCACTTGCTGGAAGTCATAATTCCAAGGTACTAGACCAGCATGATAGACACATGGCAAAGATACTCTTTGCCCTATGCAAATACCCATTATCATACCCCTGTGGGCAACTGGCAATTACTGGGCAAAGGATGTATGCCAAAACCCTGCGGCCTAAGTTAATCTGATTACGTTTCCATTATGAACTATAAACACAGTTTTGCTGCTTGAGTGAGCCAGTTAAAGGCCTCCTGCAGCTAAACAGCACTGCAGCCTCCGAGTCCTTCCATTCTCTCACCCAGAATCGTTTGTCACCTCTGAAAAAGTTTCAGTACTGTACTTCTACAGTACAGAATGTCCTCCTTGAATTTGCCTTATTTCAGACCTAGTGTACAGTATAGCATCATGTAGCAACATGAATAAACATGTGAAGAGAGAAACAATATTGGCAGTAAGCGTAGAGTAGACAGCCAGCCAGACATGTGAAGCAGGCACCGAGGCGACACAAAATGTCTGATTTGGAAGTCAGTCTGCCACCCTTTTTCACCTGAGGCTGGGCAAACCACTAGCGGGTCTTTCTGGGCACGAGCAGCCCTGCGAAGAAAACAAGCATTTAGTCCAAATTTCTGCAGACATCTGTTGGCTCTCCACAGCAGTAAACACGCTTAATTAAATATGTGTCACAAAACGGGGAAATAAATATACCGCAAGCATGCGCTGTGTAATTATGGTATAGAAGCCCAGAGGTTCCAGTGTTTCACATTGTGGTCTATCGGGACGTCTGACTTGATCCCACTACTCAGTGATGGAATACAGAAAGCATCAATATGTACAATACACTGCTGAGGGCTTTAACAACATTCTGAAACACTGACTCCTGCGGGGCATAAGGCCTGAACATGTGGGTCTGCATCTGTGGGGAGACATTCAAAACACATTACGCTTTGTTTTCTCAGAGACCGTGTTTTAAATGCCATGGCCATGGGTGGACTGGGTGTCTCACCAGGCTGCGTCAATGAGCCATGTCTTTTGTTTACAAACAAAAATGTTCATTTCATTTTGTTAGATAGAGCTGTGTATTATTGAATATTGGCTTTTTGGTTTTCTACGCATGTGTGTAGCATGCAGTACGGTTGTGTGCCTCACTGATGCGGATATGACTGTGGCTACTATCTGGTTCCTGTGTTAGACTGGGGAATTGTAATCACACAAGGGTTTACGGGAGTGTTTTAAACAAATGCCTATTTGTAAGCATGGTGGATTATCATAAGACTTAAAGATTTGGAAATGGCTGACAGCTGTCAAGCCGCATAGTAACGTACGTCCAGAAAATTATAGCGGCCGTTGCTTGGCAGAATGTCAATGCTGCTCTCTAGATTAAACCTCAATAGACAAATACACAAGCACTTGTAAGCGTGCAGGCACACACACACACACACACACACACACACACATAAATACTTACTGTACACACACACGCAATAACAGATACATTTCAATAAAGATGGAGGGGGTTGCGCAGAGACCACTGAGTTGTAAACGAACGAAAACATAAAGGCTGTTTACTTGGTATTTTCAACAAGGGCCTACATGAGTCTTTAAGGCCTACTGAGAGCAGTAACAGGAGCAAAGTTCCCCTGTGGACTCCACCAGGTATCCTCTTGTGCACGGCAACAGCCAGCACTAAAAAACACAGCAGGGGCCTCTCTGGGAGCTTGCTGAAACAAAAATACAAAATACAAATACAAGTGCGTACCACCTCTGGGTCCTCGCTGACCCCTTAGTGTTGTCTAATTTATGGGATCCTCACAACCCCTCTGCAATTAGGGCATGACTGGAGCATCTACTGTTTTATGCATAGGCACAGCCACACTGCCACTCATTAGCAACAAACACGCATGCCCCATGGAAGAGAGGGGGTGAAGGAGGCTATAGCGAGACTGTAGAAGCTGGGACAGTGACTGGTCAACGCCGGACCATAGACGAAGGTTGTTCTCCATTCAGAGAGAAGACAGACAGAGAAGTGACTATCTCCACCAATGCTAATGTGCAGCCGGGAACATTCAAGAGGCCTTGAATACCAGCTGCAGCGATGAGAAAGAGTTCTGTTTGGGCAGGAAAGGTAAAGCCCCTGTGAAGTAGCCCAGGAGTGCTAAGCAGATCCTCAGACTTCAGGCATGTCAGTTCAGAAGCAGGATGGTAATGTGGGAGCTACTGTGCGCTGCATAATAAAAGATGCCTGAGACTCTATTCAGATAAGGTTTGGAGCACTTTAGAGCTCAATGCGACCTGTTCAAAGACAAACAAGCAAAGGGATAATGCTGCTTTTAACACTTGGGTGCACCGAGCTTTGTGATTAAAGGAGAATGCACAGCAAAGCCACTTCTCATATGAATGAACTACTAATGCTAGGGTTGCTTCTTTCCCAACAAGGAACTATTAAAGGAAATGTATCAAGCATGTATGTGTCAAACATCTGCTATGTGTATGTCTCTCTTGCACAACATGCATAGTCACTAAGACACAGTATAACTCATTAGCCTATAGGGTCACAGGCTACACACACACACACACACGCACACGCACACGCACACACACACACAGTGACATCATACAAATATCAGTAATTTAGTACAGTGGGCAAAGACAAATTTGGGACACATTTTGTCAACATAAACTGCAGATGACCAGAAGGTAATTTACTAGACTATAAGAAATAGTAATTCTTCCCATAGACAAATATTGATATACTAATTTACAATAAACGCTTCACAATAGTGATAATACTGTATCATGCATTAAAATGAATTACCTCATTTACCATGATATTGCAAATTAAGTAACCAACTGTAAAATCAGAAGAGTCTGTTTAATTCACTTGAGGAAAATCAATGCATTCTCAGGTTTGTGTAATACAAAGTGACACGTTGATCAATAATAGCCTTGTTATAGCAGAATATAAACTGTGTAAACTGGATGTGAAGTATCTGAGGGGAGCAGTGGAGATTGGGGCCACTATTTAAATGAGCCAATTACACAGGGCTGCAGTAAACAAGCCACAGACTACAGACTAATTAAACTATAATTTTCACACCGACTATAAGCAGCAGCATCCATTTATAAACTGGGAGAAGCCTACTGTTTTGGGATGTCAAATATGGCTGTCTACTTAGCGGTCCCCCAGGACTGGGAGCGCAAACTAAGTGCCTGTGGAATGGGTGACACATTGCACTTGTACGGTCCCAGTCAAAAGCAGCCAACATCAATAACCTCAAGTGCGCAACCTACCTTGAGCCTGAGCGCGGAGGATGCAAGTCCCTGACACCAGAATCAAACAGGAGACCCACACCTGTCCAACGGTAACCCCGAACATGGTCCGCGACAACGTTGAGCCACAGAGCGCGTCTCTCGTCCCCGAACGGGAAACGTGTTGCTCAGCGGCCAGCGGGCTCCCGCACGCGTCCTCGACTGTCTTCTGGTCCTGTGAAGGAAACTGCGCTCGCCGTGGTATGGGGTGAGTGAGTGGGTACTATCGGAGAGCTCGGTACGCGCTTGAGCCCCAGGCAGCCGTGTTGTACTGTGGAGAAGTCCTCCCTGAACAAGGCGGAGTCAGTCCAATTGCGTTTGTTAGGGATGTCAAATGTGAGATGAAAGGGAAATCCAAGTAAAAATAAATGCGAATCTAATGATAACTGACGTGAAAGCCAACTTTGTGAAGATTATAAATTGATGACAGTTTCACTTGCAGATGTTCTCCAGGATTTTCCAAATGTAAATATTGTCAATTTGCCCGGCCCCTCTGTAGCATTTCTGAATTAGGATAACATATTTGTTTTTTAATCAATTTGGTAGTTTGAATCAATAGGTTAACATTGAGCATATCGGTGCCAAACATTTAAGTAAAATGACGTTTAGACCAGGCTGCATTTGTTAGCCTATGACTTAGCCTATATCATGAATTGAAACACACATCACACGCCGCTGAACACACCACCGGTCACGCAGTGCACTGTGTTCTGTACATGATTGCCACCCTGCGGCGTAGTGTGGTACAGGAGGTAATTTAGCCTGTATAGGCACTGCAAAGCAACCGGCCCAGAAATACTTTATGTAGCCTATTGTAGAACTTCCCCATATTTCAAAAACCGCTTTTAAATATTACATTATTATAATCAAATGAATCACGTGAACAAAGTTTTAAAACCTACCATTACCAACAGACTATCTTGGCGAGTGGATTAGCATTTCAAAATGTAGCCTAGAATTTTATACAGTGGACACTCAATGACAACATTGCAAAAAAAAAAAAAGATTATAACATCTTTGTCCTTAGTCCTTTGCTTTTGGACTAAATAGACGATGGATTCATGGTCAAGCCAGAATGTTAGAACGTTAGAATGTGCAATTCTATATCTGACACTGGTTTGTGTTTCACATCCATACCATTTAACACAATCCCAAAGTGAATCTGTTCCTCCTCATTTGGGGTCTTCCTCTATTTCCCCTCTCCGTCATTCAGCCTCTGCACGCCCTGCCGCCCTCCCCAACACCCTATCCGCCAGCCCCTCCTCCTGCTAATGATGCACTGATTATGAGGCTCTTAGGCCGGCAGATTGCTCTCCAGTCTCATTCACATGCAGTGGGAAATTGGTGCCCCCCTGCTGTGTGTATCAGGCAGGTTGACATTAGCAAGCTGCTGGGAACAGTGTTCTGGCACGGGGAGCAGGTGCTGTCTCCCTCCCTATGAATGTTCTGGAAGAGTGGAGACATGGGCTCCCTGCTGCTCCGAGCCATGCTGGAGGGGCACTATTGGCTGGTGTCAGACAGTAAGGCATTATGTAGCTGACAGGCATACATACACTTAACAGCAGATATAGCGTTTTTTATTTCATTATTTTTTTTTTTTATTACTTGTCAAATCAGAAACGATGCATTATGTGGTAAAACAGAAAAGGAAGAAAAAAATGGTCATCTTGCTACCTACAGCTCATGCTATCATTTGTTCACCTCCCACCCGACACAAATACTATTATTGTATTCACAATGATAGGCATTTAGTTGAAAAGTGTGTATTGCACACTGTGAGACACTGTGTATCTATTTAAAAGTCCTCTTTCACAAAATGATTGTATTTCCAGCTGTGTTGTCTGGAGGGACCTGAAACAGTGGACGCATTTTAAAATCTACCCTGTAGCCAAAGTTTCTCTCGGAAATACATTACTGTGTAAAACACCCAGATTTAGCCCAGGTGTGACATCATTTCTGGACAGTAACCAATCATCTCTGTCCTATATTCGCCCACTCTGATAGTCATATTAAGTTAGGTAATGAAAAAGTGCAACAACAACTGAATCAGAATGTCCAATGTGCAATTGATTAGCATTTGAGTACACTCCTCCCATCTAAAAAATACTTAATGCAAATATCGTGAACATTTCTTAGTGAACGCATACGAATGTTCAAAATAACATAGTTGATAAACTTCTGCTACTCAATCTCACCATCGAAGTCAGTTGACAGTCAATGTATAATGCACTCTCCATGCAATCTCTATGCACGCCTCCCAGCTAAACAAACACATGGTGGGCTGTTGGGAGACAGAAAATGTAGCATGGCATTTCAAAAGCGGCTGTCTGTCTTTTCCCATCAGCTTGCTTGATTTGATATGGGCTTTGGTTGCAATTGGACCTGTCCTCAATCAGTAAAGTATGCCGACATGATCGAGCAAAGGGACACAAAGTACCAATCTCTGTCTATTAGACATCTGTGGGCATAAACAGTAAAAATTCCCTGTCCTATCTTTTTTAATCATGCAAACAGAATTGTCATTCACTCCGACATGGCTCCTCTCTCTCCAGAGTCCTCTGTGAAAGCTGCAGTTATTTAACACAGATGTTGCTATTGTGGCTTTTCCCATGTGGAGGCTCTGCCTTAAATGTATGCGCTCACATGCACACACACCAACACGCACACTGCAGATACGTACACATATGTGGCTTTAAGAGTGTGGCAGATGCTGTATCATCACTCTTACAGCCAAATCTATAGTGTCTCCAAGAGAAAAATGGTTCTCACCAGTAACAGATCATCTCACAAAACCCTATTCCTGAGACAAGTTGTTAAACCCACTGCAAATTGAAACATGAAAAATACGACCAAACAGCTGTTATGAGATACAAAATTGCTCCTGAAGAGTGGGGGAAAAAATCACTTGCTAGCTTTGTGTGTCTCTGCTGTAGCTACAGTATATGTTTTCACCCAGGGGAATCAAGAAATATTTTTTTAGGGTTATACGTTTAGGTTTTCTCCAATGCAGGGTCTTTTCAAAGTGCCTTCAGTTTGTGCTTTAAACAATTAACTATTTTAACCTCTTGTACCACCAAACAGAATGTGCCTCTGAATTTAATCTAATCTACTGTAATATCATTTAATGTCCATAGCATCTGTTTTGACTCTCATACATTTTGCTTCCATTCGATCTATCTATCTATCTATCTATCTATCTATCTATCTATCTATCTATCTATCTATCTTATTTTAAATGTATGCAGATTATACTACATACATTATCATAAAAATTATATGAATAGTATTACTTGTACTATTATCTAATAGCCCTATACATTTTCCATTACCTCTGGCAACAATATCAGGGTAAAAATTTATGGAACTGCAGAAAATTTAGGTGACCTGGCAACGAATGTGAGATGTGAAGACCTTTTCACAGCTGTGGTGTTTTTTCCAAAGCTGGCTTGACATATGTGGAGGAGGTACAGCAAGTTATTCAGTCCAGCAATTAAGAAATATTGCTGAAATAAGATTCTTTATCTGACACAGATTAAGTACTGGAAGTGTTTTTTTCCCCTCTTCTCCTGCAATTCTCTTAGCATCTCAGTCACAAACCTCTATCCCATTCGCAATGCAGCTGCCAGGACTTTAATTAGAATGAAATGTATAGAAACTGTATCACTTATATTTCATTTGGCTCCCACTACAGTTTAGAAACAATTTGGAGGTGTTATTGCTTACTTTATAGGGAGTTACTGATGCTGGTCCAGACTACATTTCCAAAGTTCCCACTCCATACGTGCAGAGGCATATAGCCTGCTCACAGGGCTTCACGTTCGCCTTGGAAATCAATATCGAAGTTCAAGGGTGACCAAGCATTTGCACTTTACCCAAGATCTACAGTTAGTCACCAGAGTGTTTAAAAGCTTTCTTTGTTTTCTTAATGTGAATTTACAAATAGTTGTGTATTATGTGTATATTGCAACTACTTTATTTCAACAATACGAACAAAATACAATAATTTAAATGTATTTTTCATTTTTTAAATGTTATTGCTGTTCTTTAAAAGCCCACAGCGGCATAGGCCACTCTTCCTACAGTATGCTATTTAGAGACATTTCCCCCTGCTGCAGGCAATCATGGTCTAGTAGCTTTACACTCCTATCACTGAGTCAGTCCGCCCTTCATTCATCACGGTGTGGTTCGGTGCTTCTGCTGTCCATGGCCAGAGCGTAGTACGGCATATCAGTCAGTCAGCAGGGTTATTGGAACACAAGCCGGGACCTGTGTGACTGCAGAAGCTGGAAGTGAGAGGGAAGGATAGTTCCTGACCCCTCACACACCGTGTTCAATGCATCTTTCTGAAGTCCTGTCGGGGGCAACGGTTTAAATCTACCAAGGCTAAAACTCCTGCTATTTGAGCACCATCCTCTAAGAGTTTGGCTCACTAAAAAGCATTGTGCTTCATGCTGACATCAAGACTCTGCCACAAGTATACATAGTCTCCTTTATAACCTACTGTATACAAAGACACTGGTGGTGACCACCAACAATTGCACACACTTGCATATTTGCCCGGAGTTCCCCTAGTGGTTGAATCCAGTATGACAAAACAATAAAAATGTTTTTTTATTTGAAACTTATAGTGTATGCCCCTACCGCACATTATTTTTATTTATAAGGTTGTAATGTTTACATATAACCTGTTTAGTTTAATATCCACATTTGGATAAATAACTTAAAAAGTATGGGTATTTATGTTTAGGTTAATTAAAATGAAATGAATAATGTATTTACAATATTCAATATATCAATATTTACTGAAATATTCATACTCTTTACAGTCTTATAATATTCCAAATCTAATACATTATTCATATCACAAGACACAACATATTAACTCCGGTCTCTTGATTTTCTAGTATTAGCCTCCTCTGGCCTCAGCATTAGCAATGTTCCCGCCATTATGCATTGATTTCTTTACTGTAGAATTCTGCCCTGAGAAACTTGTAGCTATTGAATGCCCAGATCCCTCTGTGTTAAGCGTACTTCATTCAAGGTGCCAGAAAAGTTGCAGCACCTGAAAAATTCAACATTAGTGGGATTGATTATGTGCCTTGCTCACAGCTTTTGGGCAACGTCTAATTCATTGCACAGCTCAAAAAAATCAACATATGAATCGGTATAGGCCTACTTATGAGCACATGCACATT
This sequence comes from Speoplatyrhinus poulsoni, assembly GCA_025447795.1. Lineage (NCBI taxonomy): Eukaryota > Metazoa > Chordata > Actinopteri > Percopsiformes > Amblyopsidae > Speoplatyrhinus > Speoplatyrhinus poulsoni. The sequence continues at coordinate 14,704 of JAOEGT010118054.1, read as the reverse complement.
ACAATTGGTCAATGTAAACCTCTTTCACAAGCAAAATAGTGCAGACCACACCACACAACACCATTCATTTTGGAAGGTGGAGCTTAGTATTAAGCACAGCAAACAACAAATAAATGGGTAAGGTGCCACTTCTAGGCTGCATAGGTTCTAGTAGCAGTCAAAATGTTCTTCATTGGAATAAACATAAGCAAAAAAATAAATATATAATGAATATCCTCATATAAACTAAAAAAACAACATACAGTAAAATAACACAACATAGAAATTTGAATGAACTCAACAATTACTACTAAACCTTTAGAAACTTATAACATGTGAAAATCATTTTAGTAATGTAGGCTATAGTATAACACACATTGTATTATTGCAAATGTGAAATTACAAATTCTAAGTAAAATGGATACGATTTAGATAGCACAGACCGAAGATAATATTAGATTATCATTTGATAAAGGTCATCTTTGTCATCCTCATATTCACGGGTCGGAAGTTAATTAAAATAACTAATTACATGCAAAACAATATAATTTTCTCTACTGGTTTTCCATTGTGCCTTTGGCCTATCACATCGTGCTCTGCTAAATCCCTGAGCCTAAAAACCCCGCCATGCTATATCATGGCATTATGAAATACCTCGGGCACACTGGAGATTAGGTAGAGTGAATGGAGATACAGAAGCCAGAGGTTTTTTGCCATTTCACGCTGGCTTTAACATGAGAAGCTCCTCCCCTCAGTCTAAACCTTCCCTGGCAGCCAACACTCACCGCAAGTATCCCACTCATACTATACTCTCCCATCACACCTGCTCAGTCCAACACACAACCAACCACATACAATTCAAATATATCCACGTATATTGCAACAGGTGTTTTTCAAGTTGGTTTTGCTGATTAGACCTCTTAAACGGTTGGTGAGCGGAGCTATGCTGAAAATGTGTAGTAATCTGCACATGCTCAAAAGAGCCAATCATGGGGTTGGCATCAAATAGTTCCTAGCATTTCGGATATAGGAGATTCACAGAGAGACACTGAAGCAGGGTTTGCACACCCAGATAGTACTGGGCAGTGGTTTAATTAGCCAGCGTAACACTACTGGGTGGTTTCCAGGTGTTGGGGTAGCTCCATGCTCTGTTTATTCATCGCAATCAGACTGATGCCTCAGCTTTTAACCCATAGAGAGAAGAACCCCTCGAGAGTCCAACATGGTGTGAAGAGTAAAGAGGCCCCACTAGTGACGCATTCACAGCTAAAGTGGACTGAGTCGCAAATGCAAAAACATTACTCTCGACACAAGCTTGTTATCTCTCAAGTGTGAAGTTTGTATGATATAGTTTACGTAAGCATTAGTTATGTCTTCAGCCAGTATTCATTCTTATTTCTAGCACTATTTTAAAGGTTTTATTCATTATAGAGAAAATGTATTCTATTGCCAGCCGAACAGTTAAGTCACTTTAATTGTGGCAGAAGGACTTCTGCAGGGTTTTCAAGATTTTTGTCTTTGGTGTAATGCAAATGAATGCAGCAGATGATCCCTTGAGGGATGAGCTGGGTTCGCTGTGTCTGAAAAGCACAGCAGGTTTGGTCAAAGATTAAGATGCATTCGGGAAGCATTGCTCTCACTCCTTCTTAGTCTCCACAATCACTGTGAATGAGAATGCTTTTTTGAACACGGGGTGACTCATCATATTCAACAAGCATAGTAAGATAGGATATATGTCACTGTGGAGAGTTGCAAAGACTATCAATTGTTAAATATAAATGTCTCCTCTGTGAGGCACTGTTATAAATCGCCATCTGGATATCATCAAACAGACCAGGTGGTGGTATGGTTTCAAACTTTTAAAATAGGCTTCATTAGTCAGAGTGAGTAATGACAGAGATGATTCACGTTGCTTTCTGGCCAGAACTTTGACAGCTCTGTCTTTGTGAGTATATTCCCACCAGAATGTGAAAAACCCATTACAACCATGATGTAAATGAACCGGGAAGCATTTCCCCTTTACTCTTTCATAATCTAATTGGCTATGGGGGATTAGCAAATGCATTTAGACATTATTTACAATATTACCATACATTGACATATTGATTCTGAAATATCCCATTGTAATGTTTCACTACATCAACATATCATAGATTTAGAGCTCTATCCACTCTGATATAGTCTGTGATTTCCAGAATACAATGCGTGCCCTTCTGTTTAACCCAAGCATTAATGTTACACAACGTTAGAAAAGCACGTCACAGTTGACGTTTTCATCAGTTTTTTCCTTAGAAAAGCCACTTGATCTCATCCCAGAGAGCTCTTGAGAACTGATTGTGTCAAGACCATAATTGGTGTCCTCATGACGTCAGTTATGTTTGAAATTGGACAGCTGCTGGCTGCAAGTGCATGGCGGGCCTTCACTTATGACAGAGGTCATTTTTGTCATTAGGGGACCAGAACTCTACTTTTCTTGCTTGCTTTTGAATATGCGTACTCCATCTATGTAATACAGTGCCAAGGGGCACTCGTGTCCTCTGAGTCCATTAAACATTAACCGTTCAGCAGACTGCCTTTTAGGCAATGTCAGTCTCTTGTTTATAAAACACAGATATATACACAGATATTTTCCCTATAGAGGATTTGTGAATCAGGCCCTTACCAGTTTGCAGAACCAAAGCTTTCTAAGCAAATTAGTAAACAGAAACCTTTTTTTCTATGAATACCTTCCTGACATTTTGTTATTAGTGTTATGTGCCTTTATAATTTCTCTACTGATGGAAAAATCTAAGATATTGCATGCAGAGATCTAGGCTTATCTTGAAGGTCAATATAATTATAGCTACAGTATATATTAATGCAGAATGCTCGGTTTATTGTTAGTTACCCTTGTAATAGAAAACCATTGTTCTGATTTGAAGTAACTTGCACTTGTTTCTACTCCTCCCCACACATCAAACACTACCCCTCCCTCTACCTCTACCCACAGTTTTGTGGATAGTACGATAATATGGATATTACGGGGTGTGTGTGGATATGTGGGGTGCCATAATTCCACTTAGTGTATCCCATCAAATGAGGTGCTTATCAGGACTGTTGCCTTCCAGAACTTGGACATTTTTCAGTCATTTCTTTAGTTTGTTGTTATTACACTGTAATATTTTGAGCAAACCTTTTTCTTTACCTTTTAATGTTGAGTTGTCTTTCTTCAGAACAGATTGGCACAATTCATGTTTAATGAATGCCATCGGTCAGACATCATCAGCATCATAGTCGTTATTGTTTTAGCCCCTTTCAGTCACCCTGCAGCCCTCTGCCAACTCTCTGTTGTTCTACTTTCCTGCTCCTCCTCTCAACAGTTCGCTTTCATATTCTCTGTTCAAATGTGAAGTAGCAGCTGCCAGGGTGCCCTTGTGCACATAAATCTGGGCTAATTCTTCCCCTCTATCACATATAAATCCCCTCCCTCACATGAGCCCTGGTCCTTGTGAAGAATGAGCGGTGGGCACCGACCAACCTCTACAGAACATCCAACATCCAAACGCGTGAACATGTGTGACAGAGCATCTTCACCTGGCCCCTGTAAGCAAAGGTGCATTTGAAGGCTGCTAGTATTGGAAACATCTATAGTCTAAAGCTGTTTGCTTGTATAGGTTTTTTGTGTGAGGTGTTTAAGTCAGGATAGCAAGTGAATCCATGATTGCAAATTGGAACTGCAAATAAAGAAAGAACATTTTACAAAGTGACTCAATAAAGCCAGTGGAATGCATGAGAATGCATTCCCAAACATCTACATTTGGATTCCATATTGGAATAGCTCAAAAAAACAAAAACCCCAAACAAAAAAAACCCCACATAAAACCCATATTAGCCTAGTAGCCTATGTATGTGAGAGACTGCAGGCTGCAGTTGGTTATATACTGTAACCTTCTCATTAACAATCAAACAAATGGGTCTGTGGTAGTTTGTACCCCCACAAATATGCATTGGCATAGCTCCTTCCATAAGTGGCTGTTATGCGTAATGAGAGGGAATGTGCACAGCCGACAGCTCACAAACAGTTGCGATTTTGTGCTTCATTAAACTGCATGAACGGGTTCAGTTGCTCTCCATGTCAACAGACATCACCAAGTCAATCCGGCAGATCGAACGGCTGTCGAGAAACCGATTGTAATCGATCACATTGCCACGGCCAAGAAAACAGAAACTCTCTGCCAGCTTGTCAAGTGCCAAAAAATGCTTCTTGGAGAAAGACACTTTGATGACAAGGCTTCTGGACACAGTCTTCACATTTGTCTGCCACTTTGACCCCTGAATGAAAGTGTTCCGCTTTACACCCGTCAGTTGTGAGAAGACTCTCTGCGCTCTCTGCTTTGAGTGCATCATACTGTATATCTATCACAGCTCATGATGGAAATGCTTTTTGCTTTTTATTCCTTTTTTCCCCACCAGCCTGTGAAAATGCATGGGCAATATACCGTTGTTACCTGCACTGAGTTGATTTCAAGGATGATGAATGAGCACACAGCTTCGAGGGATGTGTCAATGTCTTAAGCAGTTGAAGTAAAGATGATTCCAAGTAATCAGTCACTACCCTACCGACATATGTAAATGTGAATTTATGAGTCATGAAGAAAAGGTAAGTCTCAAGGCCGAATATTCAGTAAAGTGTGTTCCAGTAGCAGGAATGTAATTTAATGTCTTCTGTACAGTCCAACCTGGTAAAACTAATCCAATCTGAAACCACAAGTCGTTTGCGCTTATGGCAACTTTCAAGACTCGTGGGTTTGACTGGAGCCTGAGCTGAATCCTTAAGTCACACTGCACAGACGATTCAAATGAACGCTGTGTTAAAAGACACATCTCAACCTCGCAACCTCCTTACATTAAAAAAAAACCCTAAAAGCTGCCCACCTGGGCCTGTTCCCTTCCTAGCTTACACCCCCCTTCTTCCCCTACCACTTCTAACACTGTCCCATCTCTGCCTCTGCTGAATGTGGCTTGCTACCTGCCAATTAGGTCTCGCTTCCTGCCGGGTTTGATGGTGGTGAGGGAGGGATGCGAGGTGCTGGAGCACAGCCCTTGGGGGACAGCTGGGTGAAATACGAGAGCCTTGCCAATCGAAATGAAATGCTGGAGCCGCCTGTTACGCGGTGTGCCCTCCCCGCCGCTATATATCACCCGCCGCTGCCATATCTGCTACGACAGGCTCGGTAAATCTTCCACCATTTTTACTGTTTAAACTGTTATTCATTGCTTATCGGGAGGCATCCTCCAGACGTGCGGGAGAACACGGCGCGGACGTCGTCCCGCGTGTGCGGCCCGGCATGGGGCTTTTTGGATTTGTTCATTCATCCTGACTGAAGTAATGCTACGTTAATAATAAATAACACTAATGCAAACGTCCGCGTAGCATGCACACCCCAATGTGCAGATCTTATCCAACTCTGACCATTATACACAGTCATGTTTCTAACAGCGTGGATCATGTTGGGAATTATGTGAATACACTTTTCATCACAGGGGAGGATAGTTGATCATATATGGACATTTGCATGTCTGTGTGTGAGAGTTGTATATGCATGCACGAGCATGTGTACATAATGTGCATTAGCAGCAGTAATCTAATTATCCAGTCTCTAAGTGAGGGGCACAGGGGGATTATGGGGGTTAAGTGTCCCATTCCATTAGCCATCTGACACTTATCACCTATATCAATTAACCATCTATAATTACTGTGATATCAGCAGAGCCGGGTCTAGTCTATGAGAAGCCAACGATGTGGTAGGCTATACGGATTAATAATACACAAACCACCAAACCTACAGCAGTTCCATTACGATTTCCCAGGCCCGGCCCAACTGTCAGTGAGACTTGCACATGAATGGGGGGAGGGGGTGGGGGGTGGGGGGGTGTGAGATCCAGAATGAGAGAAAGGGAAAGGCGTAAGTTGCCTTCGGTTGTGGGTGTGAGCTACTTAGCACATGAATAATATGAACGGAATAACTTGTGATTTATTCCAGAGTAGTACGGACCTCTCTGACTGTGTTGTCAAATTGAGATGGCCTTTGTAGCCTATCTACACTATGTGTGTGTGTGTGTGTGTGTGTGTGTGGGCACGTCTATGTGTAGACATGCAGCAAACAAATGCATATGCATGCCTTAGCACGATGACACACACACACACACACACACACACACACACACACACACAGGAGTACAGTAGGTGCAAGCTGAATTCATCACAGGTAAGGGGCTCGTGGGCGGCTGACACCTTTCCTCCATCACCCCCCCCTTCCTCCCTGCCGCCCACGTCTACCCCCCCTCCTCCCCCCCCCGCCTGTCCCCACTCCTCCTCACAGCTGTGTCACGCCAGTCGTTAATAGATGCCCCTGGGCCCACAATAGCACACCACTGCCTTTTACGATGGCCACTTCCCCTATCGGAGGCGTCAAGGTCAAATCGGCCCTGCCGTTGTTCACCTGTCGCTCCCAGGAATGCTGACGCTCCTGTTTGTGTGCGTCCAGGGGGAAATGTGCCGCACGTTTTCACCTAAAAGAATAAAGACAAAGTGGAGACTGCTGCAGTTTGAACAGATGCTGTTTTCGGTTCCTGATTACCCATGATGACTATAGGACTGTTGAGAATACAATGTATAGGTAAAGTTGTAATGCCAATCTGTTTTCTGTGGAGGATATTTCATCACTGTGTTATTCTTATTGTGGTAAAAAATAACTTTTGGAATAAGCAGTCTTCAACATTTGATAATCTTGGACTTGGACTCAAAATTAATTAATAAAACTGTCCATACTGCATGCACCACATGGCTATCAAATACATGTATAGATAATATATTTATATTTCAATTCAGCAGCCGCCAATACCCTGTGCAGGAAACAAATCTAGATGATATAGATTTTTGGTTCTCATTTTAATCAGCACCCTTTCTTATGGATTACAACATTTCCCCCTTTAAGGCCACAAATAATTTGTTTGTACACTCCTTTATTGTGTGATCGTATTACAAGCACATGCATTTTGACATAAGTGATTCTCTATGAGAATTGACCGTGAACTGATTGGTTCCTGAATCATTGCTAAAAAGACAATCAGTTATGCTCATTCAATTGCTACTTACATGGGAATGCTTTGGGACAAAAGTTCTGCACAGAAGATACCTTGTGCACAAAGTACGTTTGTAAGTGGTTCATTCAGCTGGTGAGTCATTTTAATATAGCAACAGATGTAATCTGAAATAATGTCACTAAATAGAACTGAATTGCATGTTATTAGCTGTTTTCTTATCACGTTTCTTATCTCTTGCCAGTAATTGACTAATCCGGCATAGTTTTGTGAGCTGGGCTAATCTATGAAATGTCATGGCCTGATTGCCTATGGATCTGCACATAATCTGTTTTTTAAAGAGTATGGTTTCATTCCAGTTCTCCCTTACTTACACAGAAGCAGTGTTTGTGATTGAGAAGAGTGTGTGCTTAATGCCATGCACAACGCTGGGTGGGAAATGGCAGAGTAGAGTATAGGCCTGTCACGGGGCTATCCCGTGCCCTGTTAACTAAAATGTACTACTTTTGTATTTAAAATTGTCTATTTATATCAATGTTTGTTTTTTGTAAATGTTTAAATGTTTATTGTGTGGACCATGTGTTTCCTTTAGATAACTGGCATTGCCAGTTAACTAATTGCCAATGCCAGTTAACTAAACAGGAACCAGCTGAAGTTTAGTGTGCTTCTGTTTTTGTGCCATGGCCGCTTGACCCACCTCACAAGGCCCTTGTGCATAATGTTTGTCTGAACAAATATGGCAGTTGTGATACACTGACTTTGAGGTTGTCATGTTCATTACAAAGCACACATCCTTATTAACTCCTAATGTATTGTGGTGGGAAGTTGGCTTCTCTGAGAATTATGATGCATAAGGAATCAAAGCGAATGCTCTACAGTTCGGGGGGGAAGGATGTCTCCACCAGTCCTGCCCCCCCCCCCCTGTAATAAAGACAATCACAACAGCACCCAAGTGCATGGGCTTACCAGATTCAGATTCAGGTTCACTTTATTGTCATATGCTTCCCACAGCTAAGTACAATAGAAGGCAATGACATTTGTTTTGCCATGGCTCTCTCCACCCTTAAAGTTCAACAACAGTGTAAACTATAAGGACCTATTATAAATATACAAGCACATACCCACATACATATACACTAGTGAACATAAGTACATGACATGAAGTACCCATATACACATTCAACCATCCATTCCTCTACCTGCATACCTATATAACATATACTCCTATGTTATACGCAGTACCCGCATATGAACATGCACCTAAGCATATATTCCCACTCTGCTCATTCGAACATCCCCAATTCACACATTTAATAAAGACCAGTTTAGCCTATTAAAGACAAAACAACGAGGACACTATAACAAAACTATAAATTAAAAGCAAGGCAGCCCACAGCTACAACAACCCTACGCGGTGTTAATAATACAATATTTCAGCCAATAAGTGCTGTCTATTATATGCATAGGAAGCCACCTTTTTGTAGGTTATTCATTATTGTTGATATTGTGCCACAGGCATGGTCTTTTCTAACCTACGCTCTAACTGTAGTATATTATTTTGTGTAAAATGTGTTAGCATATGTGAGCATATGAGTTCAATATTTACTGTATCAACTGTTTGTAAACACAATCGAGCTGCTTGTGTTTCTCTAACTGGAAAATACTGCGTTACTTTCACCTATCTGTATTGCAAACGCCCACTTCTCAGAACTCCGGCATTGATTAGTGACTGTAGTGAGAACTGTCTGTAGTAATTAATTCTCCTTTTGCATGCAGCTCATATTTTCCCAACCTGTGTGTTTTTTGTTATTTTGTATTCAGCGCTGTGTTTTCAAAATAGGCAGACCCATGGGAACAAAGTAAAACCCTGCACGCCTTGTCAAAGTGGAGCGGAGCGTGGCCCGTTTGTTGCTACTGGAGTTCTGTGTCCAAGGACGGGGGGGAACTGTTCGGACCGCTGCTGTGACGTCTGCTGCCAGCTGTGGATTGTGTTCACGAGGCAGCAACTACATCTTCTGTAATCTTTGCTTGGGCCTGACACTGAACTGCATCTCGCCAACCGACAGGAAAGTCAGAGGCTGAAATAAGTCATTTGTACAATGCAGTATATCGGCTGTTTACTGCATCCGGCAACTATCCTTTGAGCATAAGGGACTATGATGTGTATATTATGGTCTGTTTTTAAAAGCCATGATGGGAGCAAGGCAGGCCTAGAGATCATGCCACCCATGACAAAACCCACAAAACCCACAACAAGCATTGATTTCCTGCTAAAGTTAATTGAAGGTTCTGCATGTAAATCACATGTTGCCTGTAAAGTATAGTACACCTTTTTTTGTTGTGCCACCAACTGTAATGTTTATTTCAAGTGACGAATAAACTACACAAATCCTTTAGTAAAGAATAGATTAGCTACCTTTGGCGAATAATACTTCTCTAATGTATTTTTAGTTTTTTACACAGTTTTTTAAGAGTACGATAATAAAAGTAAACTACTGCTACTACTACTAAGTACTGCGTGTGTGTGTGCAAGTGCGTGTGTGATTGTTTAAATTATTATATTTGTGTGTGTACTCTATTGTGGCCCATTACTGTGTACAGTATCAGAATGTAAACCTTCACTCAAGTTCTCTGCATTGCCATCTAACTGAAAATTGGAGTTACCTTTGTAGAGTGAGATTTCTGTATTATAATTTTGACATTTTACTACAGTAGGCTACTGCACATATTTAACCCTTGGGCCCCCCTCAAATTTACCCTCTGGACACCTTTGTAGCAAACGTGTACACAAAGCAGCTTTATAGCAGTACAAAAGCTGCTATACAATAGGTCGCAGTGTGTGTATATATAAAATCTAATATTTTCCATGTAATAAATAGTAGAGGAATGGGATTTTGGTGATGATTACAGTCTTGGCTATGTCAAAGATTAGCAACAACATTGATTTGATTGCATTAGTTTTATAGTGGTAGATACGGTTTTGGACACATTTGTGGCAAACAATGCCTATCTGACTTTCAATAAAACATGTTTTTATATCCTTTCCATTACAGTATAAAACCATGCATTCTGTAATGTCAGAAGAAAGTTGAAGAAAATTTGTTATATTTGACATTTCTACTTATTGTACCAGATTCAACTGTTTTCCTTTTCCGATTCATGAAATTCTTGTAATTCTTTCATTTATATTAATGGTGCCATGTGACTATCAGGCAGCCCCAAGAGTGATTTGTTCAGGTCATTCCTCTTCTCTGCTCAATAATGAAATGGCCCCTCAGCCAAGCTGCATGTTTATATGTTGGCTGTGGAAGCAGCCAGTTTCATATGCAAAATAACAGTTGTTTTTGTTTTTGAGTCCACAAAGGCAGGAGGCCATGCTTTTTTGACACATCCCTCAATAGATGTCCTTTTTCACCCCTGAAATGATCAGTGCCTGCTGCTTACATATTCACACACTCTCTCTCTCACACATGCACACACGAGCACACACGCACACACGAGCACAAAACAACTATTGTACCTCTCGATCTTGATCTTTCGGTCATGACCCAACCTCTGTGACCATAGGTGAGCATAGGAACGGCAATTGACCGGTAGATCGAGAGCTTTGTCTTCTGGCTCAGCCATCAACTGTGTGGTAAAATGAATGCAGTAGCCTACCGCCCCAGCTGCTCCAGTTCTCCGCTCCATTGTCTCCTCACTCATGAACAAAACCCAGAGGTACTAGAACTCCTTTTCCCTGGGAAGGAGTTACTCCTCCGGGTATAAGGACTCATTCCCTACCATTCCATATCACTATTTTTATTCAAAATGAAATGCTGACATTACAGAAAGCATAGTTTTAATACTGTATTGGCAGTGATATTAAAAAGTGTTTTTTAATAAAAGTCAATGGGGCACTTTTGGCCACGAAGGTGTCCAGAGGGAGTATATGGCACTACATAAAAACTACTAATGCAATCTAAACAATTGTGTCATTAATCTTTGTAATAAATAATTAAATACTTCAGATAATTAAACTTACATTTAAAGGTTTAAATGGTTAAAATCCTGAAAATTTTGTTTGTTTGTTTTTTTGGAGCAAGTCTGAATATGTTTAAGTGATTTATGAAAAATAGCACAAAAAATATTAATGTATGCTGATTTTATAGCAGATTTTTGGTGTGTGCACGTTTTTGCCAAAAAGGGAAATTGACAATCTGCCTTGCAGAATGAGAATAGTGCTGTGCCTTAAAGTGACCACACCAAACCAAGAAGATAAACCACAAGAACAACCAACCAAGTCAGAATTGAAGAACAGCATGTAGTTCCATGTAGTCAAAATTAGGATAGTAGTTTTTTCCAAGTAATTTTTCCATTTGAAATTTGTATTGTTTATAACTGAGTTATTTTTTGTGATATACCCTCTGTTTCTACTGTCCCAAGACATGTTGACAATGGTGAAACAAAAGTATGGTATATATTTATCAACAACCAGACCTGTACCAATTTGGGAGCATTTTGCGCAGCACAAGGTACAGCACCTTTTATTGGGTTATTCTACTGTGAATTTTCCTGAATGGGTGATTTCAATCACTTTTTGATTTGTGACTCCAAAACCCTGCAGGTAAACAACATTTGTGCTGTGTTGGCATCGCTGGCACTCAGTTGCAGGTTAATGCATAAAAACCTGAACACACACCCTATTTAAAACCTGGGCATGTTGCTATACCTTCAGAATGTGCATTTGTGACAGCAGAACAGCAACCCAGGGCCAAGGTAGTGTGTACACACATTTTTCAGAGCTGTTCAGGGAATAAATAAGTGTTGCAGAAATGAAGAAGGAAAAAAAAAACACTTCACTGCTTTCTTGGGAGAACTAGAATAATTTGAAAGTTAACTAAGGAAATAATATTATAACTTTAAGGTGCTACAACGGAAAGTAAAGACAAGTCCATGTAATCTAACTAATTGGTTAGCAACATTATTTACTTCTTATCATGACCTACATACTCAGGTACTCATTATTTGTAAAGTTAAGTTTGTACGGATGACATAAGCTGCTCACATGGATTGTGTAAAGATTAAAAAGTGGAAATACAACGTATAGTTCATCAGTCACGAACAAATGTGTTCTGTGTGTAGGCTGTGGTAGTGACGTACTGACAGGTCTGTTATGGTAATGCCCTTCTTCAGAGAAGACAGGCCACCTACGTAGATTCATGCGGCACGTTAATAACTGTCTCCTTCCTCAGGCTAACTGTCGGGGTCATGGGCTGCTGCCTCAGTAGGCCTGAGGAGAGAGGGAGGAGAAGATGTGTGCCAGCGAGAAGAAGACTGGTGGCTTAAGACCGCTAATGTCTGCCATGTGTGGCACATGCACACACACACACACACACACACACACACACACACACACACACACACACACATACACTCATTTGTACGTGTGCATGTTTACAACAGAACACTGTGCGTGCCAGCGCACACACACACTCACGCAGCTATTAATATCACACCTTCTTGTGAGAACATGTCCTCTGGCACACTCCTCATTTCATGCTATTTGAACTATAGTTCAGACACAATAGAAGAGTACACTTTAACAGTACGCACAGGGTATGTAGATGAGTATTACAGAAGTAGTTGTACAGTACTGTGATTATCGATGACCAAATAACATCTGTGATGATACTCAATATATATTCACACACTCCCTATTGTACAATAATCAGGTAGGCCTTACCATACTGTTTCCAAATCTCCACCTGTACTGTATGTTATCTGATTCTATGTTCAAATTCAATTACAGTGCAAATGTGAGGGCGGTTAAATGGCATGGTAACTGCAAATTGTAATCACAGCATTTCTTTTTTTTTTTCTACTTCTCTAGGAGAACACGTTGAGCTCTGATGATCACATTTCTGTCAGTCTGAGAACAAAGCACCATACCTTACTTTCTGAAAAGCCCAGGTGACTTCTCAATCCAAGACTGGCACCATTACCTTTTTAGCATGCCACTCTCAATGCTACTGTACATATGTGGATTCTGCTGCTGCTTCTTTCTGATCACTTCAAATATTGGACCGCAACATGGCTACTGTCATATTTGCTCTGCAGAGCTCCAGTAGTGAGGCACAGGACTTCATAAATAGAGAATTGACGAAAACACTGCATTTCCACGTTGTGAGGATTACACTAAAACCCGCAAACAGATTCATCCCAGGCATGCACAGTACTTCAGGGGAGTGCTTAGGAGATGTTGGGCGAGGATGAGCTGTGGAAATTGAGTATCAGGGAAAACACTTGCTTCTACTGTGTTGTATAAAGTGTCAATATAGCAATATATAAGCAAATAAAGAGTACAGTAAAGGTACACTCATTTATTTTGTCCATTTCAGTAGTGACAGTGATACGCAGGGAGGCAAACGTCAATCGCCAGTTTGCTGTCTTTTTGAGAGATTACGTTTACTGACGACACTGTGACAGACTGAAGATAATCCTCCCTCAATTTAGTTACACTCAATTGTGTTATAGCACCCTCTACATTCTACAATTCCCTCCCCCTTATGCATACTGCTTGTGTTTGAAAAACATGTTGTATAACATTTGTATTGAGGCAGAGGTTGGAATACCAGCAGGTGTGAGAGAGGGCCATACAGAACACTTGCTGGCTTTGAAACCAAAACAAATTCTGCAACACTGGCATCAACTAACTTCAAGGGTAATTCCAGGGAAACGCTGCAGAGTATACACGATGAGGTAAGGACAGGTGGATGGGAGTGTTCAGAGCACTTGTTTTTCTTACTACCATTGTGCTTCAAACTGTGCCTCTGTGTTGACGTGAGAGAATGGGGCTCATTGTTGTTCGCCTCAACATTGGCATGACAGCCCCGCACGACAGCTCCAGCATGGTCACACAGCTCTGGACTCTGTGTATGTTGTGTTTTGATAACCAGCCATCTGCATCCACAAGCATGTCTTATTGCATGAATGAAGGTTATGCTATACAGTAGCACACAATTGCAGCCGTCCTTGCCCGCTACTGTACAGAGAGAATTATGAGGCATATTAGTTTAGGATAGGCTAGCTTATAGGGAAGCAACATAACACAGTTGGTGATTATTAATTTAAAGGCAGGGTTAGTCATTTTCGAGAACTCTTGCTAACAATATCCCTCTGTGCGTCCGCATAGAAACGCATTCTGAAGCAAAGCGTAGAACTACGGCTTTGTTGATATGAGTGGTTTTCGCCACTTTGTTTAAATTCCGATTTACAGCGACAGGGCTAAGACTTATCAAATAATTTTTTCAACACGCACGGAGAACGGTAAGATAGCCAAATGCGAGAAGATATTTGGTGATATTTTGTGTAAATTACTTACAAATAGCTTGCAATATAAATTAAATTATTTCAACTTTAACGCTGTGATGAAGAGAGCTAAGCCAGAAGGCAAAGCTCTCGATCTACCGGGCAATATTCGTTCCTACCCTCACCTATGGTCAGGAAGGATGGGCCATGACCGAAAGAACAAGATCACGGGTACAAGCGGCCGAAATTCATTTTCTCAGAAGGGTGGCTGGCGTCTCTAGAGATAGGGTGAGAAGCTCAGCTATCCGTGAGGAACTTGGAGTAGAGCCGCTGCTCCTTTGCGTAGAAAGGA
>JAOEGT010118043.1:0-12047 GCA_025447795.1 Speoplatyrhinus poulsoni | reverse complement strand
GGTGGGTGTTTGGCGTGCAGTCTGGGCCGGTTTCATTATGTTATGTTGTGTGTTTGCTTGGTGTGTTTTGTTTGTGTGTGTGTGTGTGTGTGCTTGTGTGTGTGTGTGCGTGTGTTTGTGCATGTGTGCGTGTGTGTGTGTCTCATTAACCACTTACTCTAATGTAGTTTCTGTTTACTAGTCTTGTTTGGTTTAATTTTATTTTACCGTGAGATGATTGTAAGGCTAATAGCTATGCAAGCACACCATAACACCTTTATATTAAATATAAAAGGGTTAGCACAACACCACAGGGTAGAATATGTGATATTCTTCTACATAACAACATTTGGATGTACTGTAGATGGCTCAGGCAGCGATATAGCTGTTGTTGCTTAAGCATTAAGCACTGTCACTAGCACTCTAAGCAAGTTGTACCATTTTATGAACCATGCCAGCCAAGTTTATGCTCCAAATTCCTGTTGCCTTGGCAAATATGGAAAACATCAATTCTCAGTTAATAATCTAAACATTGACATCTAATCTAAGGAGGCCTGCCTGAAGTGTTGCTTTACCTCCATGTGTTATTAAGCGTTTACCATTCAAACAAAAGCCTGGTAGACACACCACAGATTAATCATTTACGCGCTTATTTAGATTTGGCAAATGGAAAGTATTTTTTTTCCTATTATTTGGAAATGATTGCGCTCAAGGTGGTCCTCAGCATGGGGCTGAAGGGGCCGATTGGTTTGATAGCACAGCGCAGAGCAACTTCACTCTAAAATGGACGTTATTTGGCATTCCCAGGGCTTGTGGTCGATTGTGAAATTCTGGTTTACACAGACATTGCACCGGGGTTGTTTTACAACGGAAAAGAGAAGAGGTGGAATGGCGTTGAGCACTCCGGAGAAGGCAGTTAGGTGTGGTGGGGATTTAGTTCAGGACTCTTTCCTTTTCATCCCCCACACAAAGGTCAATGTTTGGGAACCCACTGTTTTATTGTCCCAGGGAATTGTTTTGAGGTCTCATTTCAGAGTAATATTTCCTTGTCTGAGATGTGTTCTTTTATATCAGAAGGCCAAAATGAAAACTTCCCTTTTGTCTTGGATCTAATTACCAAGACTCAGTCTTTTTTTTTTCTTTTTTTTTTTTTACTTACCAGCCTCCCATGGATGTTATTGTTATAATCTTTTCACCAAGCATGGTCGACCAGTTGATACAGTATACATTTTCATATTGCCTCCCTAAATGTAAGTTAAACTGCGGTCTCCTTTGTGTTTTTGGTTCACACTAAGCCAAGAAAATCAATTTGTTGGTGGCTTTGATGCAACATCTTAAAAACTGTGTTAAGTGCGGGATTCATTCACCAGAATGACAGCAGGCATTTACATTATTTATGCATTTTCATTCCCGTTATTCTATATTTACTATGCACGTTGTCATCTTCAATGGTTACAAAGTTTTTCCAATTGGCCATGCACATGTGTGCACTGGTCAGATAAGCCTTTGCTCTCTCTGGCCATAAGGCTTTCATTAGTTCCCGGGTAAGGGTTGTGTCAGAATGTGGTCTCCGTGTTGGCCTCGGCAAGCTTGAATCAGCGCTACTGAGCTGTCAAGCGGCAGGCCCCGGGCCTTTTCTCAGCACGATTCATCTCAGAAGAGTGGGGTCAGTGCCCCGTGTGCCACTCCACGTCTTTGCTTCTCATTCCTCAGACCCTGTGTCATGGAGACAAGTGGGCTGACGGGCTGCCTCCCAGCGCCGAAATCAACACATGTCCTCCACACACACACACACACACACACACACACACGCACACGCATACTGTACAGACAGGGCATACAAACAAGAACGCGTAAGCAGATGCAGATCCACCATGGCTATTAAAAACACATTCAGTGGTTCATTATCTTCTTTGTCCCCTCCCCTCGCTGCTGTGTAAAGCAGTCAACAAATTAAGTGAAGCCAATTACCGTAAGCAGGGGCTGCATTTTTCTTTTCTTTCTTGTGGGAAAGCTCACTTTGTAAATATTGTAGGGAACAAAGGATAAATCAGAACAGGACAAACCAAAAAGTTTATCTTTAGCTAATTGCAAAGATACAGAATGGACGTTTCTGGTTGTGGTCTCCACTGGGCTTCTGCATTCCAGATGCTGATAGCACATTTGGACCACCAGTGAGTAATATGGGCTGGTACAAAGTTAAGGTACAGAGTATCCGTCTGCAATCCATCCAAGTCAAGTATATTATTTAATATGAAAAGGCAGGACACAAAAGGCTGTATTCAATTCATATACAGTAAAAACAACCAGGTAAAGTTAGCGATTGTAAGCAAATACGCAGTTTTCAGAGTAGATAACAACAGACTGCTGCTTCACAGGTTCGTCCAATCACATGCAAACAATTTTTTTGAAAGAGCCTGCCCTCTTCAATCTGTTTCAATGGGCGGCTCCCCAGATGGATGTGTAGATATCTAGTATTGTCAGGTTACCACACTATAGCGTTTGCACTGCCAATGTGTGGGCGGAGCTTCAGCGGGAGCACTCTACTGTATGTCATTTAAGGAAGAGGTGGTTTTTTTTATTGATTCAATTTCAAATAGCAACAAGCTTTCTCCAGAATGACTGACTTTAAAGATGGCTTCCTCACATTAATTTTTTTCATTAAGTTTATGGACCTCGTTTCAAGAAGAAATTTGCAAATATAGCATTAGTTGAAATGTTGCCAAATGGTGACATACAGTAAGTACTGATTAGGCACTTGACATCGAGGCTCTGAATAGTATGCGGTAATTTGCTATAAAAGCTTGGGGTCTTTTTTCTGTTCCCCACGTGAGTACAATGGAGGTAATTGACAATATTGCAAAACTGTACTATAGGCAAGGAATCAATAAACCTTAGAATTTTGAAGCTGTTATGATTTTACAAGACATGTGGTGTGTTTTTTTATTAAGAGGTTTAATGAACCAAGCTTTTTATATTCTTGTGGTGTACCCGGCCCACCAAAAGAGCTGTGTGAAGTTGGATATTCACGTGAAAGCTGACCTAACTCGACAATGTAGGGCATATTTGCCAACAAATGAGAGGAGAGGTTGTCCATAAATAATTTGTGCGACATAGTGCAACATTCAGATACATTTCAACACTTGTCCTTCCTTGGGAAAGTGCATTTTCTTCATGAGTATTTCACAACTTGGGGCTTGCATGCATTTTTGAGGAAAATATCATCACGTACACATACTCCAAATATTTGTATGGTCGGACGGTGTGGACGGTGTCATGATGCAAGACATAAAAAAGATAGAAGTAAATGTTTGGTGGATCACATGTTGGTCCATGTTGAGAATTATCATGAACATCTAGTGTATAGAGAGTCACATTTCAGCAGATAGGTAGCAAACACACACATTTTGTGTTTGCTTCCGGTGGAATGTATGATATTTATATTTTATATGTTTGCTTGCTGCTTAGTGTATCACAGTTTGACTTTATAGTCTTGGTAGTATCATAATGCAAGTTTGCTGTTGCACACAAGTGTTGACTTGGAATCACTATAAGTACAGTATAAATAATATATGACGCCTTACGAATGCCTTTATACATAAAAGAGACAGTGAAGTATACAGACTGTGCACAACGCTAATTGTTTAGCTGGTTGTTTGGACTGGCTGCACGTCACAATATTGGAGTCCTGGCTAAATATTTATTGGGGGTGTTTAGAAGTCATGCTTTGCTGAGCCTGTGTGTCTGGCTCAGAGTCCAGTGGAGAGGGGGGGTGCTGGGGGTTGGATGGTGAAGTCATCCCTAACTGCCCGATGTCGTCGTTTTGAGTGCCAACGGTGTGACATTCACTCGTGACCCTTTTACCATTTAGGGGGTCCTGGACAGATAGGAGTGTTATTGACCCAGAGGCCAAGTGTGGCATGTTTGGGGTCTGCAGAATATATCCCAAGCCTTAACCTATACAACAGAACCAATTATAGCTGCGAAAGGCCAAACAATACAATCCATCAGTCAGGTTCTCGGGTAAACAGGAATGGGCGGTCTGTGTCAGGGTGTAAACTCCCAATGCCAGGGAAGCCAAGGGTCAATGGAGCTGTTTGATTGTCTAATTGGGATTTGGACTGTGCTAGTGTGTGTGTGTGTTTGTGTGTGTGTGTGTGTGTGTGTGTGTGTGTGTGTGCGTGTGCGTGCGTGTGCGTTTTGTTTGTGTGTCTGCCTGTCTGTGTGTATTTATGCGTGCGTCTGAGAGCAACTGAGTTAAGTGTACCTGAGAGCAGAAGAGAGAGAGAGAGAGAGAGAGAGAGAGAGAGAGAGTCTGCATCGCTGCTCAATGACGGCTACACCGCTGCTAGCCCAAGACGCCTAATGAATGTGTGTTTGTTCTTCGGACCCCACACACCTCTGTTTATTTGAACATGGGATAGTGTTCCTGAGCTGTTTTATCCCTCCTGTAGTTTCCCACCTTAACACGTGCACCGCAGAGACGCAGGGTGTTCGCACACAGGGAACCGTGTTAAAGATGAGAAAAACGTCAGTAACCCTAACCGGAGTGTTATGCTAGCTAGCTCGGCCTTATCTGCGGGAGTTTATAAAAAACATGCGTTAATGAGGATGCTACACTAGCTGCTCTTCGTTGTCTGTTTTTTGCTCGGGTCGTAATCTGAACAGCTGTCTGCTTGGCGCCGCCGTAGAGGTCTGCCGGAAGATGGTGCCGTCAGTTTGATGTCAACATGGTGACGCGGGTCAAGGATAGCAGCAGTAGTGGTCACTGCACAGTGGCTAAGAGCCCAGCTAGACCACCAAGGAGTAGGCCTTCACTTCGTTTCTCAGCCATCAATCACACTCTCTCTCTCTCACACACACACACACTCACCATCACACTCACGCACGCGCACGCACACACTTAATGCACATGCTTTCGGTTTGTAACATATCTCATCCTCAGCCAGACGTCGTACAGTTTCAGTGAAAAGACATTTCTTAAACAGGAAGGCAGTCCATTTTTCTTATTATGCATGGAGTTAAGCAGGGCTGTGTTGGGGTGAGAATACATTTAAGCTTTAAGGTTGTTTTTACACCTGTTTTTACAAAAGGTAAAAAC
This sequence comes from Speoplatyrhinus poulsoni, assembly GCA_025447795.1. Classification (NCBI taxonomy): domain Eukaryota; kingdom Metazoa; phylum Chordata; class Actinopteri; order Percopsiformes; family Amblyopsidae; genus Speoplatyrhinus; species Speoplatyrhinus poulsoni. The sequence goes on along the minus strand of JAOEGT010118043.1, from coordinate 6,967 downwards.
AGGTGGCAGTCAGGAAATGGTCAACCAATCATAATAGAGCACATCTATTACCTCCTAATAGAGGGAGGTAGATTAAGGGGCTCTTCTCACTCTGAATAGATAAGAAATCATATAAAGTAAGCTCAGAAAGATGTTCTGCACAGCTGGTTGTGTTTCATACATAAACAAACATATTCGAACATTCAAACAGACAGTGAGCTGGTGATGCTACTTTATAACACAATGAAGAAGCAAGTGCTACAAAAATACAAAGAAAATACCTTTACAATATAAGAAAGCCTAAGTAATTTATAAAACAAATGTAATTTAGTAAAAGCGATTTTGACCAATTTCTTTCTCAGCCCAGGAGAATGAACAAGTGAATGAGCATCTTACAGTTTTAAAGCAATAAATTGTATTGTTCATAATACGGTAAGTCATTGTTGTTTATGTGTCATTCAGCAATGTCAAAGGTTACAATTTATGCTAGTTGTTGTTGGACTTCGTGGCTTAGCTATACTGTACAATAACATCTGATCAGTAGACCTATTGCTCTCAAAAGTAGCATATGCTCCTTATCACCCTTCTTATCAAGCACTCTTTGCTGTTCACACTTTCAACAAGGTATCTTACTACTACTTTACAATCCCAGGCAGCGAGGATAGTTATATTCTACAGTAGAAACTCTAGACGTTGTATGCTTTAAACTTTAAATTCATGGGATGAATGATATCCTCTCTCTTTCATGATTAAGTTTAGTGACACATTGCCTCACATAGTGTGAAGCTTTTCCACTATTGGCCCGCATGAACAAAAAAATTGGCAATTGGCAATACCGGGGCCAAATGTGTGACACGTGTGAGTGCTCTTATAAAATACGCTTTTTGTCAGTCTGTCATAAGCCAGAATAAATGCCAAACGCTTACTTAACCTCATTTGACGAGCCTCTTGTTTGATTTGTTAGCAATACAGACGCAGAGCCACACAATTGGTTGCAGTAAGTTGTTCAATTAGTTTTTTTGGCAGGGCTGTAGTACTCGAGTCTGGTCTCGGACTTGAGTCTGGACTCAAGACACTTTTTATATGTTTCTTGGACTCGTTGGTATTTGGACTCAGACTTGTCTCGGAACCGGCCATTGGACTCGCCAAATATTCTAATTGGACTCGACCGAGTCCAGCCATTGAGTTTAGTCAATTTCAGGGTTATTCCTGCATAGATAATTACTTGCCTCAGTTATTAAAAGTGTAAGAGTCTTTATGTTATGGAGAAAGGAGTTGAAAAACATTGCCTGCCTACACCGTGTTACAGTACCCTACTATTACAGCGCTTAAAAGCACACGTTGAAGAGAAAGGGTAAGTATGGATCAGGGAGAAATGTGGGTGTAGTTAAATAATATTACATTTTAATGTCTTTGGACTCAGTCTTGACTTGGACTCGACTGTTCTGGTATTTAACTGGTGTTGGACTCGACAAAGGTGGTCTTGACTACAGCCCTGATTTTTGGGTAATTGTTTTATTTACTGGCATTTATTCTTGCTGAATATTTGGTTGGTTGTTAACACATCGCATAAAACAAATGTTAATGAACCCTAATGCATTTAGTGATAGATACCAATTAATCATTACAGTTTTTCATTGTTGCGAGATATTGAATTCAGTCAAACCACAATTTGCGCACACACACATACACACACAGAGAAAACCACCCACCCACCACAGACAAACACCACACATAACAAACACACACACACACACACACACACTTGTAGGCAGCTCTGATATTAGCTCATGTTCGGTTCACAGCAGTGTTCGCCATTCTTCTCTGATAGTGTGATAGTATTTGCTGAGAGAGGTTCCTCCTGATACATCTTTCAGTTGTTTGAAACACTTTACTTCAGCTCAAGGCCTTATTGCCCACCCAAAGAGGTTATAGGGATTCTCAACTGCCCTCTCTCTCCCTAAGTGGGTGGTCCTCTGGGGTATGGCTAAGGCACAGGTGGGGCATTGTAGGGGTGTCCCCCCCCCCCCCCCACACACACACCCACACACACACACACACACAACCAACAACAACAACCAGCCTACCCACCTCATTTTGCCACGCCTGTTCCATGAAAAGGTGCACTGAATTTTCCATAAGTCTGCAACAGAACACCAATGGTGAAATGTGAATAAACGGTGAGTGATAGCTTTGCGTGGAAAAGCCACACATTTAAAAGCCTAAGTAGACTGCTACCAATTAGACAATTTAGATTGTCTATACATCTTATATATAGTCACAAGATTTCAGGAAAATTATGTTACATCAATGACAATCCCTCCCCAACCCCCTTCCCATGGACAGAGAAAATTCCCATGCCCTGGTTTTGTAAATAATTACAGTTCTGCCGAACGTGTTGCATAACGTTTACATGGTAGGTTCACTGCACCCTGTCTGTTGTTTGGAAGTCGGGAAACCGCCAGTACAATGTTGACATATGGCAGCTCTGGTGTAGTGCAAAAGACATGGATTACTTGGGACCATAATAAACACAAGCATAAAGAGAGATCTGTGCAATGGGGGCACCACGAGAGAGAGGGGGGGGGGGCCTCGGACCTCCTTGTCTGGCTATTAGAGAACACTGCCCCCCCCTCCTCCAAGTCACACATGCTTGTGTACATTCTGGGGTTTGTACCATCTTGTTGAGCTTGTTGAGTTTGGTTAGAAGCCACCTGCTCCTATGCATTTAACAGAGTGTTGCATTGTTAAAGGCCTGACCTGGGCTAGTGAAGGTACATTATGTCCTGATAACCCTGTGCTGGCACAAGCGTCATGGCTTAAATGGACAGCGTCTCTGATGGGGGTCTTTTTACACCATCATTTGTTTGACACACAAACTCATAATAGAGATGTTCGGAACAGAATACAGCAGGTGCTACCCATAGTGAAATTGCACTACAAAGACTTGGCTGTTTGCTCCATCCACCTGCACTTCAGCAAAGAAATGCCAGAATTTCTGATTCAATGAACCATTTATATACAAGGTCGGGTAACACAGTTAACTGCACAGTTTTAACATGTATTTTAACACAAATATCAAGTCCTATTGAGTGCTTTACATTTTACTGTGGTTTCATACCATCTCTCATCCAAACAATTACATTTATGTTACGTTAAGTGTTGTTGACTACCTGTATGCAATGTCATTTCACACATTGAGAGGAATGTCAGAGAATTACCCAACTTCATGTGAGATGAAATATCCATTATCAGAGTCCTGATCATCTGACGTTTTACATAACCTTCTGCTCAGATCTTTGTGAGAGCCAGATGGTTGCATTGGTCACTGGGGATAGCAATAAGACCATAGAGACGTTTTTACAGTGTGCAATTATCGGAGAGCTAAACTAAACTCTCAACAAAGCAAGGCATTTCCATATCTCTTCTTCTAACCTTTGATAAGGAGCTGGTTACATTCCTTAGCCAATTTACTTGAGGAATCGGCCCTGCACATTTAAATTCCAGTGCTAATGGATATAGTTAAGTTGAATGCAAAATATTTCTGTAATCTGATGAGCAGATATAGACCAAAGGTATACACCACCTCAGCAGATATTTTATCTGTCTGTATCTCTCCATTTGTGATTTTAAAATGCTTTGCAAATCAAATTGAATTGTGCAGTAAGCTGGACATTACAGCAAAGTTTTGAGTGATGCCAGCATTTCTCAATGGTGTGTCCAACATACGTCTACTGGAAATTGAGTGTTGTTCCACATTAACATTTCACAAAGACCTCAGGCGCCTGCCCTTTATGATATCCCCCAGTGAGCAAGAACCCCCCACCAACTTCAGACACTGATACAATCTCCTGTCTGCCCCCCAGCCAGGGAGTGGTGTCAGAGGATGTAATGGGTGTGTACAGGTCTTTGCATGTGTGTGTGTGTGTGTGTGTGTGCGTGTGCGTGTGCGTGTGTGTGTGTGTGTACTGTATGTATATGTATATGTATATGTATATGTATATGTACTGTATATGTATATCTATACTGAATGTGTATGTGTATGTATTTGTATATCTATCTATCTGTATGTGTGTGTGTGTGTGTGTGTGTGGGTGTATCTGTGAAAGTGCCCTGTGATAGGAGAGGCACCTAATACCACTGGTGTGGTCACAGAGTCAGAGGTCATGCTGAAATGTGTGGCCCGAGGTCAGGAGGTGCGTTGGCCTCCGTTAGCGGTGTGTATAATATTTCACCCTCTACCCTTTGCCCCTCCTCTGTGTCCAGGTTGCAGCGGTGCGTACATTTCTCACACTGACATGTGTGACGACCCCCACCTTTACAAAGGTAAAGAAGGAGGCACAGCCTAAGAACAGCGGTGCTGCTTTTATTAGACAATAATAGCAGATGAAATGTGAAAACATGCACCATACACGTATGCTGCGCCACACTCAAACACAGTGCACAGTGATGTTTTATACGTGTTAACACATGACGATTGGAGTCTGCACACAAACAACAGCAAGAATCTCTTTTCTGGGTTGCAGGTTAATGTTTCTATGGCGTTTGCCCCACTGCTGGACTCCAGCGATCCAGGATGGGCGATTCCCTTGACAGACACAGAGCCTGTTCTTTCTCTTTCTAATGGTTTTTAGTGGTGAGATATGTTTTAGTATTTATGTAATTAATTGGTCTAACCCCGTAAACTCCATTATACACACACACACACACACACACAGTACATGCACGTGCACGTGCATACATGTACTGTAGGCACTGTCTTTCCCGTTTGCTTAACCCTCTCTCTCTCTCTCTTACATTCAGAAACACACACACACATATTTAATTCACCTGTGCTGTTTCACTGTTCCCCAGACAGTATGTGATCCTCAGACAGGACAGCACTTCCTCCTCCGGTAGTCTGAGGGCTTGTCTGAAGGATCAGTCTGGCTAGCTCGTCCAGAGAGAGAGAGAGAGAGAGAGAGAGAGAGAGAGAGAGAGAGAGAGAGCTCCTTGCTTTATGATGCTCTTGAGTCCGGCCAGAAAAATGTAATGCCTTTTTTTTCCCCAGTGTCCTTTGAACTGATGTTACTAGCAAATGTTGTTGACATCTTTTTCAGGCTCCATCTCTGCTTAAGTGTGTTCAGTCCATTCCCGTTTACCGTTGTTATCGTCTCTCTCTGAGTGCCTGTGTTCATGTCTTCCTCCTTCTTCTCTGTTTTGGATGTCAGCTTAGTTCCCCCATTTACTTTGCAATGTTCTTGCAACCGAATTTACTTCTCTATTGTTCTCTGTTGTTGTTTTTTTTTACATGCCTTTGCTGTTTAGTCTTCACTCTCTCTCTCTCTCTCTCTCTCTCTCTCTCTCTCTCTCTCTCTCTCTCTCTCTCTCTCTCTATCTCTGGACTGGTGTTTTTCATGTATTCTCTTTGTATTTGTCTTTTTTCTTTCCTGTGCAAAATAACAAGGTCTGGGGTTGTGCTTGTGCGTGTGCCTTGCGCTGGCTCTATAGACGACGCTGTGCTGTGCTGGGCTGGCTTCTTGTGTGGTCCCCCGGCAAACTTTATGATTTATTCAGCTAAAGGCAGAGGAGCACGACCCCCAGTGACCACAGAGAGAGAGAGTTGCACATGGGTTTAATGATTCCACCACAAAAATGTCTGCTATGGCTGGGCCTGCATAGGACTCAGAGTCCCCCCCGCTGGCAGAATAGTGGGGCAGGGAAGGGGGCGGATAGATGGGCTGACCCGCCTAAGTCAATACAAATGCTTACCGCTACACATCCTCCTGTGGCGTATTATTATAGAGCGAGGATGGACGGAGAATGACATCCACCTGGCAGGTTGCAGTTGTCTCACTGCCTGTTTTTCGGCAAGCGCTCAGCGGTTTCCCCATGTACACACGTTCTGTAATATCGCAGTCGTCCTGTGATTTATTCCTCTCTTGTAGCAGGGAGGGTTTGGCAGGCTGCACTGCTGCTAGTGGCCAGGTCTGCTGGCTGCAGTGAGTGACCGCTGAGGGCTTGGATCTGGACGCTGTGTTTGATGCTGATTCACTCACTGTCTGTTATATGCCAACCCCAGAACAAGATGATGTCATGCCACAGAGGTATCAGCGAAGCTGTGCGATACGGAGGAAACCATTGACGGGCTAAAAGCAACACTTTTCACGACACTAAAGTCGGATGGTGACAGCTACGCTGCCGTGTATGATTAGTGTTATGGTGGTACACTGAACCGTACCACACTGAAAGTGATACGGAGTTTAATGAAAAACCATGACTCAACAACTTCTATACCTCAGTTTTATTCCACATGCTGATGTTCGCTGTGAAATAGTTTACTTTGTCTCTCTTTAAATAACCAAATCATTCATTATTACACATGACCACATCTTGAGATTCAGCGTTAACGTTACAGAATGAAAAGGACACATTTTAGGAGATTTAGAGAAATCTTTGTAAGTGTATTTATAAAAATTGATAGCAGAGTTCTTCACACCTCTAAACTCAGTCAATGGTTTCATTAAATTATATTTTTGTCTGATCTTGGCCACATTTGGGAGAGATGGGAAAAATTATGCCCAGGCAACAAAACCAGGTTAATTTACAGAATTTCTCCATTCCAGTGTGCAGTGCAGGTTACAGTAATAAAGATCAAGGATGGATTCAATAAACAAACAAAACAAATAAAAGATAGAAGCCTCATGACGAACAGAAGGCCCAGAATTCTTACTTGGACTTCACCACATGTTTGCCCATGCGGTGTGCCCCAGAGCATGTGTCAGAGGGCGAAGCCCTATCGACCCTGCTGTCATTAGAAGATTCCACACCCCCAGAAGGCATTGCACAGCAACACATCAGCTCGTAGTTGGTGCGACACAGTCTCAGAGCTCATGAGTAATGAGTCCACCCAGCAGAACATCAACGCACACCCCAGGGCTCAAGGAAATATATGTGCTCACCGCGTCTGGTATGACAAGACCTCCTCTGAAACAACTTCACGACAGCC
>JAOEGT010118032.1:0-12047 GCA_025447795.1 Speoplatyrhinus poulsoni | reverse complement strand
CTCTCTCTCTCTCTCAAACATATATATATATATATATATATATATATATATATATATATATATATATATATACTGTATATATATATCCCTGCCTTATTTATTAGATAAGTAGTGGATGTTTGGTATAAATTGCATTGGACACCACTGCATCAGCTAGTGAAATCAACAGAAGATCTTCGATAAAAGCGACATGGGGCAATAAGGAAAGCAGCGCAAGTGAAATTAATGAAAGGGGATTATATAAGAATAGAACGAAAGTAGAGGTGATGAAGGGCAACATGTTCCCTCTACTTATTCATTAGCTTGCCTGCCACAGCCTGACAGCTGACCCACCTTGGATGTGTATGTCAGTCAGAAAAAGTGCCTCATTCAACTAAAGTCTGGAAAGTCGAATAAGAACTTCATCTTGGACTGCCATAATGAGTGGAAAAGGAGTTGTTGAAGAACTGTAAATTAATATCACCGTCAGTATACAGAGGATTTTGTGCATGCGCTGTACATTCATGCACGCAGATCTAACAATTTGTCAGTCTACTCAGCATCTAGTTTTTATTCTGAAATTGTTCTCTCTGCTGAATAATAAACCATTTAAAATATAAAATGTTGTTTAATAGTCAAATTCTGTTAAAAGTATAAAACTTTCTGTAAAGACATAAAGCCTACCGTCCAGCATAACAGCCAGTGCTCATTTTAACTTCAATAATCAATCGTTCTAGATGGCTGCACTGATTTTGACTGCTGTCTTCACACTTGTTCTGAAAACGTTGGCTACACAGCTACTTTGCATGTAAAGACATTGGATATCTGTATTCTTTGCATGCTTATACTTCTTTTACACACATATGCACACACGCTGTGCTTTAAACACTCATAACAGCAAACGTCCAGCACTATCCATAGGCAGTTTTGGAATGGAGAATGAGGTATATTAATATTCATATATCATTACTATTCAGATATTATAGCCAGCAACTGTACAGTTCTCCTCTAGGCCAGAGCGAGCTCTTCAAAGCAAATAGATTTCTAAGTATCTCAACATATGAAGCTCTCCATTTCAAAAGTCCCATAGTTTGACCTTAACTGAACCATTTCAACATGGAGATCTTAACAATACTAATAAGGTACATCTGAAGAACTGTATACAGAATATGATTTTCCCTATGGCTTGTCATTTGACTGCATGAGACTGGAAGCCTATGTGTTGGTGCTGTATATATTCATATGTCTGTGATGTTTAGACATCAATCTAAAACTTTGCCATTTAAATACAATTATGTTTTTCTGCTTTCTGCCTGTCCTACTCCCCATACTACATGCCAGGTATATTTAAGACTTTAATAATTTAAGATACTTTACAAGGTGTTGATGTTGGGTGTTTATGTAGAGGACGAGACATATAGTGAATATTATAGATTATTAACTTTAAAACTTTAAAACTCTCTCTCTCTCTCTCTCTCTCTCTCTCTCTCTTTCTCTCTCTCTCTCTCTCTCTCTCTCTCTCTCTCTCTCTCTCTCTCTCTCTCTCTCTCTCTCTCTCTCTCTCTCTATCTCGCTCATTCAATATTCACTATTGTCTTAACGCTGTCTAAATAATCTTATTCTCTGCATTGTTCCTTTTCCCCTCCTCCATCTTTAAAACCATATCTTCTCCTCTCCTGCTCATTGTAACTCTCACACACATGCAAACGCACGCGCACGCACACCCCGTCTGTCTCTCTCTCCATCTCTCCCTCTTTCGCTGTCTGTTCTTCCATGAAATGAAAGCACTCTAAGCTGCTGTTTAATCAGAGCCTGTTTGGGAAAGTGCTGTGATGACAGAAATGGTCTATCCTGACGTGTGTGTGTGTGTGTGTTTATACTATAAAGCACAAAGAGAGCATGGCAATTATGCTCTGATGGTGTGTAGCATGTATTTTCTGTGCCTGCTTGTTTGACCGACTGCGTGTTTATCTGTGCATGGTCATGTATTAAGTCAGTATGTAATTGTGTTGGCTATATTGCGTGATGAAAAATGTGCATATTAATCCTCAAATAATTGATACTGTATAAGTGGTTGGTGTATTAGGCTTAATAGACTGACAATTAATTTATCTGGACTGTTTACTGTTGGAGGGAGGGGGGTCCTAGATAAATGAAGTCCGATCAACAAAACTAATTAAGTACCATTTACTTCCACAAAACAGTATTTAATGCTTCAGTCTCGACACACTGGAGGTGTGGAAGGGAATCTGCTTAGAGAGAGATAGAAAGATATATATATATATATATATATAGAGAGAGAGAGAGAGAGAGAGAGAGAGAGAGAGAGAGGATTTCACTGACCATGTATTCCAAGAAAGTGTTCAGCATAGTGCTGAATGTGTTGGCACTACAGTACATGGGCAGGAAATCATTTAGATTGGGTCTGCACTGAAACTCAAATGGATTTGAAAGGGGTTGGCTGTGGTTGTTAGTAGTTAATAGGTAATGTATGTTGTAAAACATGCATCTACATGCTGCTGTGATCATTCTAACAGAATGGTATTTGCTTACATTACAACAACTGGTGTATGACCTATTCAGCTATTGATGTACTAATTATAAGTCAACTGGATAAAAGTGTCTGCAAAATGCTGTAAATGTAAATAGTTGCTGCTGTCCATATAGCATGCTGGCTTTGTCAATACTGCTGCTGTGTGTTCAGGGTGATGATTGTACTGCTCAATGTGGTTGTGTTAAAATGAACATGTTCAATAACTAGGGTTTCCCTGTTATTATATAATGTCTATGCACACTACCTCCTATTTATTCAGCCGGTATAATGTCTTTATATAAAACACATAATGAAATATGTGTCATACTGTACAATATACTCACTTGGAAGTCAGGAAGCAAGTTCTATAGGTCATGTCATACCTAAACATAAAGATAAATTGTTGATACAGATACACATTTTCTACAGCTTTTAATTTTTAAATAGGCTAGGCTATATATTTTTTACAGTTTTTAAATATGTTCAGTTATAAGTTTCTGTTCTCTTTTGACATCCTGCATTTTATTTGGAATCCCCACTGATTCATCTAAGAAATGTACTGGGTCGTCTGCAAAATACATATAAGATTGATATTGGCCATTTAGAATTTGAGAAACAACCCTTTTCAATTTGGCCAGAGTGAGAATATATATGAGCTGCAAATTGTACTAGTATAATTTGCTTTCTACCCTCTTTTTATCAATTTTCGCCTTGTGTGCTTGTCATTCGTTGTCATTTACAAGTAGACAATGCGAATATATATAACGTATAAAACTGTTATTAATGAGATAATAATTCATATTCAAGTTTATTATATACATTTTTCATAAATGTGTTAAATGGCTTTACAGAAAATACATTATGCAATGCATCCAGTCTTAGATCTGCTGGATGGTGTCGCTGTGCATCAGTTGGCCCTGACAACCAGGCCTTCCCACTCTAGTTCCTAAATAAAAATTCTTATATTAGCTTTAGAGACAGCACAAATCTTTTTGGCACAGACTGTCAACACTGGACGGTACCAAGAACAAACTCTAGGTGGCAGTAGTATTCCTGCACAAAGTACATACACGTGTAGGTGATTGTGTTTGTGCCAGAGAGCATACAAGTTGGGGGGGAGGGGGGGGGATAAATCCAGCAGTGAAAGTGCTGGAGCTTTATTTTACCTGTGCGCCCACACGCATTGTTTTACAACCATTGGAGGCAAATTGTCTGTTCTAAATCTTGTTCATGTCGCCATTTGTCTTCATGATCCTTGGCAGAACAATAGGTTGGTGTGATCAAAACAGTATCAAGTGGTTCTCTGCATAATAAACATCACATCTGACCCAGATTTAAATGCAGCGATTACCGTCTCTGCAACGCCTCTCCTGTAATAGGACAGTCGACTAGGAATAAGGTCAAATAGGCCTAATTGAATGACTTATAGCAATCATTTCACTAGTTTATGGTTTCTTAATAACAATCATTTTTGTTGTGAGTGCTACCATATTCACCTACACTTTCATATAAAAAAGGATAATTGGTGTTTTATGATATTCAGTGTGAAAACATACTGATGTGTTTTTACTGTACGTCTTGTAGTAGAGCAGATTTAATTGTTATCTTTGTTAGTTTGTAACTGCTTCAACAGTACGACATGAGTGTGTGTGTGTCTGCAGGCCGTCCACTTTACATGCCTACTAAAGCACCACTGACATAAACTACATAACACAACCACATTACACACTCTCCTCCTCAATGTCTGTGACGTTCAATGCATTGACACCTCTATATTAATATTCTACAATATCTTCCACGCAAATACTATTTCAGTTCATACTTTTCTCACAGATCTTGTTTCCTTTCTGTCCTATTTTCTGTGTGCTGTCCCATTCACAACGCATTGATGTTTTATTTCTTTTTTTTATTATCTTCTGCATGTGAGTTCAGTGAAAGTGTATTCACATCCACCAATATTTGAAGTGAATCCCTTTGTACAACCTGGGTTAATGAAGAAACAAATAGCTACAGTAGATCGTAATCATTAGACAGAAGGGCGTGAAGTAGTTTGAGTACACTTAAGTCAACAATAGGGTCATTAATTGGTCCGTTTACTGTAGGTCATAAATGACATTGTTTTGTCTTTCACAAGTAAAACTCACAACACTTATTTTGACACGTTCTAAAAGTGGAACCTGTCTCTGCTTCCCTTCGTGTCCATGAGGAAAACATCATATTATTAAAGGAGTTCAATGCGTAAACACAAACACTTTTCACGGTCACAGTAAAAAAGCTTGCCTAATGTTATACAATTGAGGTCATGACTGGTTTCCAGTTTGTGCTAATTACTGTAAAATCCCACTTTATACAGAGCAGGGGTCTTGTCTTATTTGTCTTCTTCCTTATAAATAGTCTCTAGCATACTGTAGAAGAGTCACAGCACATTTAATTGGTCCATGGTACATATATGTGCTGTCTCCAAATGAAAACACGTACATGTTTGAGTTAATCCTGCATACAGTAGGACAGTGCGTTCATCACAAACACATATTCCCTCTCACATGCACACAGCCGCCTCTGTGCATGGGGGTTGCAGGAGATTGACAAGCTCATTAGGAGAGTCCACCACTTGTCCATGTACTTGTCCCACTTTGGCCTATGGAGTCAGCAGCAGTCCTCGGCGTCTGTCTCTGTGCTCTTGTCCAAGCAGACTCCTCATCATATCTGCATGTCCACTGAGGATATCTCTTTACAGCCCTGGCTAGTCTTTCTCATTATTTCCAGTGGAAAGGACGTGCTGTTGGATGACCCAGACAGCACTCACAGCTAATCATGTTTTTTTAGCACTCTGAGCATTGCGCCACAAGTTAACCATGCTCCAATATTGAGCTAAGGAGGAGTGTGATGCAAGTGGTTTTTAATAATTGCACAGTAACAGCAGTAGCTGTGACCTTTGCTTCCTGAAAGTATTGGTTCAACGCTGCCAGACAAAATAGAGCTATTCAGTGGACACTCAAGTCTAACTGCTTTATTTGCCACTAATCGTATAGTTTTAATATTCCAAAATAAAAAATAAAATCAGTGTTGCACTGTCCTCTATGTATTGAATCTGAGCCCTTACCTACACTGAATATGCCACAACACACATTCCTGTTTAGGATCGAATACAAAAGAGAGCTTCCTGACAATATTACAGTCACCTCCACATAGCAAAATGTTGGTTATGACTAATCAAAGGCTTACGTTTTTACAAAGGGCTTTTAGGCTCCAACAGTTGTTGAAATACTAACCGGGTGTGTTATATTAGCAAATAATTCAAAAGTGAGTGAATATTATTTTAAGATGTCAAATCTGCATAGCTTGATAACATCGCTTTCAGTGATTACTAAATAAAAGGAATAATATAAGGTAATTACTGTAGATCAATTAATACATGTAAATGTATGTCTTGATCTACATATCTGCTCAAATTTCATATTTGATGAAATACTGTAGTTGTATTGTGTATTAGTTTATTGTTGTTGTTTGGGTTTCTCTGCATTCTGAAGTCATCATATTGCAATCATGTCAATGAGCCACTTTGTAATGCATACTGTAGGTTACAGTATGGGGTCATGGGTTCCTTCCAGGTTTTATAATCAGCCATGACAAAGTAAGAAAAAAGATGCACAATGAATAAAAGCAACATTTGAGTCCATTTGGCCTACCGACCACCATTTGATACTTTCAGGTCAACCGTTCATGAAACGATTAGTTTATAGCTAATTTACTTCAGGTCAGTTAAGTAGGACAGCTGGCAACATATATTATTCCTTTCTCTCACATTAGAGAGAGAGAGGGAGAGAGAGACACTTCTTTTGTTCAGTTTTTCGATTTATGCTTGACTTCATCAATACACCCCCAGAATAATCTACAAACCACCAGTGCATATCCGTGGAGCTTCTCCTTTCTCTCCCCCTCTGTTTTTCTCTCACCCCCTCACTCTGTCATTGAAAAAGGTCTCACACCATTCCGGAAGAGTCAATATATATCAACCGCAAGGCATGGAACACAGTTTAACCTAGTAGATGACATTCAGTACAGCGCCATAATCATTGCCTCCTAATAAATGAAATAGCCCTGACATTTCACAGCACGCCGCTTGTCCCTTTCCCAGCAACTGTTGCTGCTGTTAGAGCCTTGCTTTCATGTATGTCTCTTTGTCGTTCTCTTTTTCAGCTGCTTCTGCGTGGAGTACATTGTTCTTCTTCTCTCCCTGTCCACAGTTCTTGCTTCTTATTGTGTGATTTTGTCTCGTACTTCTATTGCTCGTCAATATTCCTGTCTGCATCCATCTATGGTATGGGAGGGAGGGGGGAAGAGAGCGCGATAGAGAGAGAGCGAGATAGAGAGAGAGAGAGAGAGAGAGAGTGATGGGGGCACAGCCTCCTAAATCATCCCCTACCCTTTGTTTGCACACACTCACACACTGCCCTGATGACAGCAGTAGGCTACCCACCGAGAATAGGGAGCAGAGTGAGTAAGCAAAAAATAAGGAATTCAAGGGTGAGGCAGAGAGGGCAGTAGAGGTCAGGATAACGACCCGATATGGAGCAATGCTTTTTGATAGCAGAGCTGAACATTTTACTGTCCCAGACTGCAAATTTGATATGGATGGATGATTGCAGGCCATGTTGCAAGCAGGCCCGTGTTGTCATCAGACTCACAGGCACACAGCCACACACATTTCACTTGAGTTAAATTTGTTAGGCTATTAGGCTGCTGTAATTCCAGTAGGCCACATTTAGGTTTTGTATGCTTAATCCGGCTAAAATATACCAAAAAGTGAATTTAAAAAAAATAAAAAATAAGTACCGTAGAGCGCTAGTCTAATCGTACCTAATCTTGATGTGTTTTAATTAACAGGGAATTCCCCATACCACCAATGGCTAAGGCGCTAAGACATTTGGGTATACGATATTACAAGATGATGTTTAATTACGTGTTCAAACATGCATAACGTTCAAGCTTATCGGACAATTTCAGGGAGCTAAAAGAAATAACACTCAATCTCACATCTCTCAGTCTCCACGGCTGTTGTCGCGAGATTAGGCTGTCATAGTAACCGTACACAAAACAATCTTTTTTCAGCACCTTTCTGGACCTTTCTCCTACTAGAACGTCTTCAGTTCGGTAGGTATTCTCATTACCGTACAGTCTATATAGATCTATGACTACACTACAGCAACATCTCATGTAAGATGCTTAAGCAGACAAGAACCTATAGGCGGCTGACATGATAACGTGTGCAACAGGTTCAAGTAGCCGCAGGTACAGTGGTACTGTTAACGACAACGGTACGGTACGGCGCTAGCTGCCGGTGTAACAGTACGGTACAGAAACAGTACCTTACGTCACTGCAGCAGGTAAAGGTAATACTGCAGTAAACGAATTTGGTAGCGAAGTAGGCCTTTGTAACGTATTTGACACCAGTGCCACCTGCATAGAGCACATAGAAACACATGTATTTACTATACATGTTAGTGTTGGCCATACCGTATTGTACAATAAAGAAATACATAAATAGTGAAACACAGTTTAAACTCACTGTATTGCGTTTTTAACTGCCGTTTAACTATCTGAAGCAATTCGTCCTGGCTATTTTCCTTATTTCATTACATTAGTGTTCATGGCAGCATGTGGTTGAACCTAGCCTCAGCAGGATAGACAGCTTTATGTCTTCACTTTTGGTTTTTATTACAGGAGAGACTGTAAAACGCAGTGATAGCAGAGCTGAATACCTGATTCCAAGTGTCAGTCATGAATTTAAATGAATTTGTGGTGCTTCCTAACAAGTCCAAATATGACAAGTTCAATGGCAGGTACGTAAAATAACATGATCTATAATGTAATTTCAATCATTTGATTTAGGATTAATTGGGATTTGGGAGGAAATCTAACTGTACTATTCTATTTTGCGTTGCTATGTATTTAAATCAATTAACACTAGTCATATAACTACTATATATACATCCTAATTGTTTTCTGTAATTTATATTTTTGCTCACATGTAATTGATTGCTCTGATGCCTGTCCAGTTGATTTCAGTATTGATTAGTCATCATGGGAACAGGTACTATAGCTGTGAGAGCCACAGTTGCATTTAAGGGTCTCTCTGATTTTATAGCATAGAATTTGTATGATTGATTGACTTTGATGGATTTTATGTATGTGTGTGTGTTCGTCTGTGTGCTTGTCTCTCTGTGTGTGTGTGTGTGTGTGTGCGCTTTGGGGTTGCTATAGGAACCTGTCGGAACTGAGACTGGGGACTGCCACTCTGGCCCAGGAGAGCACCGAGATGGAGGAGCGACTTCAGCAGCTGAAAGAGAGAATGGCCAAGGAGAAACAAGAGAGAGGGTGAGTGAATAATAAGGAGTGCGTGGTGCTAGAGCATGTAGACAAAGGTGGAGAGAGAGCGAGAGAAGGGGGATGCCAAAGGGGCATGATTAAATTCAGATTCCGTAATGCGGTTCGTTTGTTTAAAATGGTTGTTAAAATGCATGCAAAGGTCAAGTCGCTTGTTGGGCATCCTAGAAACAACGTAACATGACTGGGTGGGAACGTTATCACGTGATGCAGTTCGGCTTATCCCCTGAGTCCAAAGTAAAGTTTAGGGAAGTCAGTCTTTTATTTGACAACTTTCATTAAACTATGCCATTCAAGTTAATTTACCTTTGTTAAAACTATTGGGGACATTTAATTGCAGTGTACTAGTAATTATTGTCTTACAGGTAAAGACCTTTCAAAATTAACAATGAACTGAAAGCGCATTTAATTGACGTTAGTCACTAGGGATCCCTTTATCTACTGCATAAAGTCAGCTACCTGGAAGGTGATAGATAGCTATGCACATCAATCAAGAATCAATAATTATAAAATGATACTCTATTAGTTTTTCTATTGGTTTATTTTGTAGTGCTGCTATTATGTACTGTAATACTCTTTTAACTTTGTTCTTTATATTTTACAAATTAGTTCAGTAAAGGGGCACTCAGCTCAGAACACCATTGAAAGGGGTCATAGTAGCTAAACAACTGATGTGTGTGCATATACAGAGGGAGGCTCAGAGATATGAGACAGAGATAGGGGCAGAGGGTCACCGGCTATACAGCACCATCTGATATAGAGAGATTCACTGGAGGGAGGGAGTTAAGAAGCGAGATAGAGTAGGATTAGCAAGAGGAGGCAAAGAGACAAGGGACAAGAGCTCAAAGAGGTTAGAACGAGAGAAGGAGGAGGCCATCTGCACTCAGTCACATGATTTGAACTCATCGATAACACATCAGATGGGTTTTTATGGAAGTGCTATGCCTTTGTCTGCTGCAGGTGCCCCATGGTGAGAAATATTGGAAGAGACAAGTATAGCTGAATAAGATAAAGAGAGGAATTGAATTTAATTGAGCCGGCCACTGAAGTGGTTGAAGATTAATCGAATTAAGATGAATGGGAAGATGAATGGGATTATATTATCTTTATTTACGCATTCTACCATACTACTATGCAATGCTGAAAATGTATAACTGTTCCGCCACAATGTAATGCCAGAATCCCACTTCCCAAGATTCCTAACTCACTTAAACATAGTCCATTTGTTCGCTACTCAGTGTGATGCTCACAACACAAAATGCGATATCTATTCTCTCACCAAACAACAAATGCATGAAACCCTGTCTTGGCTGGTTTGACAGCTGGCAGGGTAGAACACAAGAGTTTGTCAGTGATAAAAATGTATCTCTCAAGTGTCTGCAGATATGTGCTGGTGACAGATCAGATGCCAGGGGCCCGTAACTACCAGAACCACGTCACGTCAAAGATGAAGTCATATAGATGAAATACACAGGAGAGCATGTCACATTGATATGATGTCATCTCACTGATAGGAGAAAAGTACAATGCATACACCAGTGTTAACCCCATTTCCCCATTGCATTATACTATACTATCTCATTGCTACGGTATGACTACATGTATTATGCAAGTGCAATCCATTTATGGGGCTTTTCCACTGGCACATTTGGCCGCGCCGTGTTTCCATTACCAGTTTAACCTCTCTCTATCTCACTCTCTCTCTCTCTCTCTCTCTCTCTCTCTCTCTCGCTCTCTCTCTATCTCTCTCTCTCACTCTCTCTATATATATATATATAAAACAATGAAATAAAACAATGTATTGAGTGATTTGTGGTTGCACTGCGTTTGTGTATGCTTTTGCATGCGCAAGACTATTATATACAGTATACAGTATATATATATATATATATATATATATATATATGTATATGTGTGTATATATGTATGTATATATGTATATATGTGTGTAGTCGGGCATAGTCGCCAGTCGTCCACGGATGTTGTTACAGTAGCCTGAAAATCCATGTTGACAAATCGCTGCCACCGTTGGACAGTTCAATAATACAGCAGCCTGAAGTGCGTTAAAGAGGGCACTACTTTTAAACGTGATTGACTCAAGATAAGTGCATCATCAATTAAAGACACGCCTTCAAGCGGGAAACCCGGTTGTAATGGAAATACAGCGTTCAACTGCGAGTCGTGCCGAGCCGAGCCTGCTCGTGCAATGGAAGAGGGCCATTAGGTTGTGTTAAGTTAAGTGTAGAAACAACTGCAAACCATCACTGGTTAATACTATCATTGTTTTATCCCCTCCTCTGTTTGCCAACTTCTGTTTCATTAATGCCATTGAGTTGTTACCCAGTGCAATGTTATGTGCAGTAGTACGGTGTAATAGGGCTATATATTACATTATAGATACTGTATGTAGGCATCACTCACAGGACAGCTTTAGGGAGGTGCATAGCAGTGCATATATCACTGGACTACATATAGTACATGCAACAACACAACACACATAGCTAAGCAGTGTAATAGTATTGAGGCCTGGCAGAGGACAGATAGCAATGTGCATCCTTATCTCCATACTTACTGTAATGTCATTTTTATGGTTCAAATTCATAGAGCAATGCACATGGAAACTAATGGAGGATAATTGGGTTATGGCGTATTGAGTGATTTGTGGTTGCACTGTGTTTGTGTATGCTTTTGCATGCGCAAGACTATTAGTTTGTTTCTCAGAAGACACCTGGCTCTAATTAAGAAGCCATACATCAGTTACATCTGTCCTGTTGAGACTACACGACACGTGCCGTACACACACACACACACACACACACACACACACACACACACACAAACACACACCACCATTCCTATCATGCTGAAATACTGCCACATTTACCGGTACAACGGCTTCGAGATGTAACTGTGTGTGTGTTTACGTGCGCATGTATACTGTACAGTTTTTTTTCTGGAAGAGTTAGCTCGTGGGCATATTTACATTTATTTTATTTGGGATATAGGCATATAGGCATATAGCCTCTCCATTCCCTGTGCAGTATAGGGAGCATAGTTTTGTGCCTATCTTTTTAGGATAGGATAATTTATGTTAGAGAGAGAGCGAGAGAGAGAAAGAGAGAGAGAGAGAGAGAGAGAGAGAGAGAGA
>JAOEGT010118021.1:0-12048 GCA_025447795.1 Speoplatyrhinus poulsoni | reverse complement strand
GAGATTATATCTCCACACTGGCCTGGGAACGTCTCGGGATCCCCCAGTCAGAGCTTGCTGATGTTGCTCGGGAAAGGCAAGTTTGGGGTCCCTTGCTGAAGCTGCTGCCCCCGCGACCCGACTCCGGATAAGCAGGAGAAGATGGATGGAGATGGATGGACATACCCAACGAACGAATACCCGAATAATAAAATATTTGGGGCCAGCCCTAACCTCTTTGTATCTATGGTTTTACATAGATACAATCATCTGTTCCTTAGCCGGGCTAAATATTTGATCAGTACAACCTCAGATGAACAACACCATATGACATATTACACTGTTATGATTTATTTAACAAACGTAAAGCCAAAAATAAGAAGCCATGTGTGGAAAAACTAAGTACACCTTATGATTCAATAACTTGTAGAACCACCTTTAGCAGCAATATCTTGATGTAACCATTTTCTGTATGACTATCAGTCTCTCACGTCATTTTGGAGAAATTTTGGACCCCTGTGGCTTCAGTCCATTGAGGTTTGCAGGCATTTGTTTATGCACTGCTCTCATAAGGTCCCGCCACAGCATTTCAATTAGGTTGAGGTCTGGACTTCAACTGGGCCATTGCAACACCTTTGATTATTTTCTTTTTCAGCCATTCTGTTGTAGATTTGCTGCTGTGCTTGGGATCATAGTCATTTTGCATGATCCAATACCAACCAAGCTTAAACTGTCGGACAGATGGCCTCACATTTGAGGCCAGTGGATGATTGGACATCCACTCCTGGGATGATTGACAACTTTCTTGAATGCTTTCCACTTTTGAATAAACCTTCTCACTGTAGAATGATCGACTTCAAAATGTTTTGAAATGTGCTCATACCCCTTCCCAGATTGATAGGCAGAAACTATTGTTTCTCCAAGATAATTTCTGTGTGTTAACACACACCTCCAGGCGAGCAGACTGATCAAATAGTTGTTTATAGGAGGTGGTCACGCTAATAATCGATGGCATTTGATTAGCAGCATATGTCTGGTACTTAGAATTTGTATTCATATGGAATAAGTAAGGGTGTACTTATGTTTTTCACACATGGCTTTTGCATTTTGGCTTTGTTTGCAATATAAATCATGACTCGGTCTAATGTGCTGTTCGTCTAAGGTTGTATTTACCAAATTTGTAGACCTGCTAAAGAACTAATCATTATTTTGTCTGGATATGCAAAATGATAGAATTCAAAGAGGGTGTATTTTATTTTTCACGTGTTTGTGTGTGTGTGTACGCTGAACAAAATTATAAATGAAACACTTATTTTTGCCCCCATTCATCATGAGCTGAACTCAAAGATCTAATACTTTCTCTATGTACACAAAAGGCATATTTCTCTCAAATATTGTTCACAAAGCTGTCTAAATCTGTGTTAGTGAGATAATCCATCCACCTCACAGGTGTGGCACATCAAGATGCAGATCAGACGGCATGAGTATTGCACAGGTGTGCCTTAGGCTGGACACAATTAAAGGCCACTCGAAAATGTGCAGTTCCATCACACAGCACAATGCCACAGATGGCGCAAGTTTTGAGGGAGTGTGCAATTGGCATGCTGACTGCAGGAATGTCAACATGTGAAACGTGTTAATTATTATGGTAATTGTCACCAGGTGTCCCAAACCTGGCCATGGTAGAGACCGTGGATTCGGTGAAGCTAGCTGACAAAGTGAACAGCTCCTGGGAGCGACTGAGGACAGCCAGCACAGACAGGTTGAATGTCATGGTGCAGCTCAACACCAGCGGAGAACAGAGTTAGCATTTTTCTGCTCTACTTCACAATTGTCTTAGCATTTAGAGAACCCCCATAATGTTAACACATTGACAACATGAGTTTCTATGTAAACGTGATATTTAGGTAAACATGGCTTACTGCCAGAGGAAACGATGGACACAGTCCAGTATATTCTTTCCCAGTGCACTGCCCTTTGTTTCTCTGGACTCATGACCATTGGTCGTTACGGCTATGAACTTAATCAAGGCCCCAATCCAGACTTTCAGGTAAAAGATTGTTTTTTAAATGTTATATAAATGTTTATTTTATTTTATTTTTTTACATTGTCATTTCATAAGACGTGTAAACTATTTGTAAGCAAAATATGTGTCTCCTGCACGATTGTACATGCTATCCTATAGATGCTGTTGAGCAAGAGACAGGAAGTGTGCGAGAACCTAAAAATGCCTTTGGAAGCTGTAGAACTCAGTATGGGAATGTCCACAGACTTTGAACATGCTGTAAGTACCGCACAATATTAACTTGGTATGTAAACATTCATATTGCTAGACTATATTGTTACTAAGGTTTTTTTTTTTTTTTTTTTTTTTTTATTCTATTTCAGCGCACACAGAACTGACAGTTAGCAGACCTTGGGGAGATATTCGCTGAATTTGACAAGACATGTATTATTAGCTTACAGTCACTGACTCCACCTTTTAACATTTGCTAATTATAAGAGCATTCACTCATTGATTTAAAACATTGAGCATGATATTTGGTAGGCTATTTTATTATTTATATTCATTTACAAGTAACTGATAACAAAAAAAACTAACTAATCCATTACATTTCCAGCTAAAATACTGCAATCTGATTACTGGTATTTTTTTTATTTTTATTAGATACTTCTAGGAATACTTTCAGATTTAAAAGGTGTTTGCAGAAGAATGCATTTAATAACTAGGATCTGCCCCCCTGAGCATCATACACAAAAATACAAAGATATGGTAAATTGTTCTCGATGGCGTTTCAAATTAACTAATCTAAAAGTAGCGGAAAGCAATCAGATTGTTGTTCAAATTTTAGGTAACACATAAATGACGTCACTGATTCAAATCATTGCCACGGATTACATTTAAAAAGTAACTAACTCAACCCTGTGTGTTGGCACTGCAGGCCCCACCAGTGACCACCGCGGCAGTATATCCATCCCTTACGAAATCTCCATCCCCAAGAGTGACATCGCCCCGCGGCCCTGCCAGGACCGGGAGTCCGCCAGCAACGACGCAGAGTCGTGTTTCGAGAGCGGCGGTGGCGCCGCCACCACCACGGTCACCAGCTGGCGGAGCCAGACCTACGGCCGCGACGACTGCTCGCTGCCGGAGACGAGGAACGCGGCGGCGAGGAGCACCTGGAGGAACCGGGGCGCCGCCGGCGCCGCCGGCGCCGTCTCGATGGACGAGATGGGCGGTGGAGGGAGAGCGGTGGCGGGACAGAAGGCCGGTGGGGTGAACGGCGGCTCGGACGACGAGGCGTCCCCAACCACGTGGAGGGCGTACCGGGCAACCACGGTGCTGGACGCGGACGAGGCGGCGAGCGGCCCGCCTGGAGCTGCTGGGAACAGAGGGGAGAGGGGAGCCAAGCGCTCGCCTGTTGAGGTAAAAACCTTGAAGGCTCTGTAAATTGGAACGTAAACAAACTGGTGGAGACTGCACACCAACACTGTCCTAGCCATGGCAATGTGTTTCTAATGTTTGGGGCAGAGCTTCTGAGGGAGCACCCTATGGCGTTGAAGGGAAAGGTGTTTTTGTTTTGATCGAGTTCCCATGTACATAAATGGTCTTTCTCCAGAATAACTGATTATACCTTTAATATAGGCCGATATGAAATGCACTGGGCTGAATGGGCTTCCACTCGTTAAGTTTGTGTGTTTTTTTTTCCAGTTTTGTAGTTGTGTTGCCTGAAGGCACACAAATTGGCGGGGAATATATTAATCAAATTGGAAAAAAAACATCCATCCATGGAAATAAATATTTGGTCTCTCCCCCTCCCCGCCATAATATATGTTCAAGAGTATTATATGAGACATTTTGCAGTCTTTCCTTCAGTCGGCTTTAGACAGTCCAAAGAATACTCCTGAGGCTATACTAGTGATATCCCAGCAATACTGTTTTTATGTATTCTTTAAGCATGATTATTTGAGCTTTGTGAAATTCCTAAAAAAAACATAATTGTGTTAAATGGCTTTTGTAAAATTTGATTCCAGGTGAGTTCTGGATTGTTTTGCAATCGTATTATTCCACTCCCAGTCAGGCAGCCAATAAGTTATGGCTTTTTAAAAGAAAAGAAAAAAAGAAAATCTAAATTAAGTGAAACAAAATGTTCATCTTGAAGAAAGTCTGTCCCTTTGGGGAAAATTGAATGACATGCGGATATTAAATTATACTTAAATGAGTGCAGGAAGGCAAATCCATGAATGAGTGACTTGAAGTAATGCAGAAACACGAAGATGAGTAAATATGCACAAAATATTCATCTGAGCTTATCCTCCCTCTGACTCTGTTCCAGGCATACATGCGTAACGTCAACAGCGTTGTTACTAGCACCAGAGAATCTCAGGAATCGCGTGTCCGTCGGACTAAGAGTGTCCAGTCTCCTGCCGCTGACGCAGATCTTGGGTGCGCAGTCATTCATGAACCAATCACATCTCAGTCTTGGGGCCGGTCCTACACACACTCCATGGTGAGTATGCTGCAAGCTTTGACTTTTTGTGCATTTTGTGTGTGATTGGTAAGGATTAGATGAGATGGGACATTTAAATGGGAAGCAATTCGCTCAAATATGAAATTAAAAATAAATTTGGCTATTTATCTTTATAGATTATATTTTAGATGGTTTGTTGAGAAAATGAAACTGTGCAAAATATGGCAGCTGTTTGCTGTCGATATGTGTATATATACACCGTATATAAGCTACTGATCACAACAAATCTTGCTACAAAAAACAAAACAATACAGGATGGCGACAGTGGGTAGAGCGGGGCGACATGTGACCCAAAGGTCGCTGGTTCCATCCTAACTCCTCACCAAGTGTCCTTGAGCAAGACACCTAACTAACCCTAACTGCTCCCGGTGGTTGGTCGCACCTTGCATGGCAGCAATCACCATCGGTGTGTGAATGTGTGTGTGTGTGTGAGTGGGTGACTGTGAGGCAATACTGCACAGCGCTTTCAGTGGCCGGAAGGTTAGAGAAGTGCTGTATAAATGCAGTCAATTTACCATTGGCAACAAGACTCAACAAGCTGGTTGCAAATGTTTTATTTTCTGTTCTGTCTGGTTGTCATTGATACTTAGCAAGTGTTACGTGTAGATACACAAAGTATTTGACACTGTTAAAGCGACTGATATTTCCTAGCACTGGCACTGGACATCATTTTCATAATGTACTATGTCATATAAAGTCTTTTAGAATCACATCTGGAGCCTGTTAAACTACTGCTTACGCTCGGTGAGTAAATGTAGGATGGTCTGCATCTATTTTTACTGCAGATTTTGTGAACATGTCTCACAGATGTGTTTCAATGCAAAATAGGCCCACATCAAGCACAGCTTAAATACAGGGGTTTTTGAAAAGGTGCAGCCTCAGAAAATGGTCTAAAATGGGCAGGATAGTCTAGTGGTCTGGTCTGGTTGTTCAACTCTCAGACAGAAGGTCATGGTTCCAGCCCTGGACTTGGCCTATTAGCATTCTTGAGCAAGATCTGCTCATTGTAATGTAATTATAATTCTACTAAATGTTAAGTACCTTTTGAATTAAATAGTCTGCTCAGTGACCTAATTGACCGATACCAAGCCCCGCTCCTTTCAGCTGTCCAACCTAGTTACTGTAACTAGGTTGGACAAATCGGCATAGTAGGCTATAACAGGAAAACAGACAGTTGAGGGAGTTTCTGTCAGATTAAAAATAAAAACCTGACTGATTGGAGGACAGGCGAAAATGGGCGGGCTTGGTCAATTGTAAAATGCTGCTGAAGTGCACGTACACATTCGAGACGCACGTGCACATACGAGCACCTGAGCTCACGGGCGAGCCTAACTTTCAAAGCAGTTAGAGCAGCAGATTAAAAACTAGTCGCACAGAAAAGTATTATCAGGCTCATTCTGCGAATAGTTTGGTCTCAAAGATAAAAGTCCAATAAAGCCCAGCCGCAGGACTCGGCTCCTGTTGGGAGCCGTGTGTGTGTGTGTGTGTGTGCGTGCGTTGATGCTGGGTCTTTGAGCTTAGCGCAGCATTTTTTTTAGGCCTCAACTTCCCTGCCATAGTAAGCACAAAGGAGAAAGGGTGGGACAATACAAGGGTGGATGGAAATGGAAAAAAGACGTTTAGGAAAACCTCAAGAAGAAGAAAATAGCTGCTTGCTGTAGCAGGCCAGCACATAACTGTTCGTGCGTCTGTCTGCGCACAAATGTATTTTTCACACACTAGATTAAGATGAACAGTGTCCAAAGGCACCTTAACATTTATGTGCGCAAACCTAGTACAATGTCTGACACATTTCCAGACATCCCAACCTGCCGGAACTCATTTCCGGGAGTCATCGGCGTCCCTCCTGAGCGTACACTAACACCCCCTCCATCCACCACCACTCTCTCGCGCTCTATTTCTTTCTCTTACCGCTTGCTCTCGCTCGATTTTCCTGGTGATTGTATACTATTTGTGCAGGGGTCCGGGAGCCGCTAGTAAAATGCGGGAGACTCCCGGAACTTCCGGTAGAGTTGGGATGTCTGCATTTATATTTGTGTCCAGTTGCAAAGGAAAACTGCTTTAGCTGCAAAACGATATTGCTTTAGCTGCCAAAACTCTGTACATGCAGTACGTTTACCCTGTCGGTGAAGTGTTACTTGCTAAGGCTGAAGGTTTTATGAATGGTGAGAAAGATGAGGTGAAAGCTGCATATACAGTAAGCTCCTGCATTAACATATCTGTCAATTGGTGTTTAAGGTTCTGTCAAGGGTCCTACAAACACACTGGGCTACACAGTTAGAAACAGATCACGCTGTTAGCATGACCGACTATAAGGAGCTGGCACTGTGGATCCTAGTCACTGCCATGATGAATTCATTATGCACACTCCAGATACACACACACACACACACACACACACACACACACACAGTTTCATGTAGGCCTACTCCTTCTAATCCATCTCCGACAATTTAAGATTTCTGGTGACCCAGTACAAATACCAATACACTTCTCACTGCGTGACAATACATGTTTACTGTTTTATTTTTATTTTTGCTTTTGCATTGTTTAGACTTCCTCGTGCGAGTTGTGACCTACTATTTGAATGACATAAAAATATATCATAATTAATATCTAATAAGTAAATCAACATGTGTTGTGAAAAACACATGTATTTATACTATTTATTTATAAAAGAAACCAAGTAATTGTGCTTTGGATTTGTGATAGGATTGCGCGTGTGTGTGTGTGTATGTATGTATGTAGGTAGGTAGGTAGGTATGTATGTATGTAGGTAGGTAGGTAGGTAGGTATGTATGTATGTAGGTAGGTAGGTAGGTAGGTAGATAGAGAGATAGATGGATAGATTTATTTATTTATTTCATTTTTGTTGTTGTTGATTTTTTTGGAAGGGTCACTAGCATGTCATGACCTGCATATCAGGAGGTTACAAGGTCAGGGCTATGTTCCAGAACAAAAGCACAACAATGAACCCTAGCAACCCTGATGCACACATCAGGGTTGCTAGGGTTCATTGTTGTGGCTACTGCCTAGTGTCATAGGTTATGTTGTCTTTGGCTTACAGCCACCACTGGTTTGGATAGTTATAATAGTTCTAAGTCATGACAATCACAGGACTGGTGTATATACACAGTATATACATGTGTATATACATGGACAACCCCATAGTTGCCATGAACATAAAAAGTCTTATAGAGACCCTGGGGCTTCCCTGACCTGAGGACACATTTACAGCCTACATTATTCATACCATTACTCGCCAGGTTGAGAACAGAGCTGTCATGACTGATGGTCCCTTCCACATGACACACCCACATACTGTATAAGCCCCGCCTCCTCTTGAGGCAACAGTAGAGTGGGACGACAGGTGATCGAAATGCCGCCAGTTCGAGCCATGGGCGTGCACTTGGGCGTTGTCAGCCATTTGCTTTGTAGCTGAACATCGGTCGCTTGTTTACATTCCAGGCTTTGGTTGCCTAGGTATCCACCTTGTATATTTCCCACCTGAGATGTTTCAGTCAGTCAGTCAGTTAACAATATCCTCCTTTGCTCCCATTCGTAGTCGCTTCAATCGTGTCGCCTGACTTTGTACCCAGACTTTGTACCCAGTTGCGACGTGAGTCGTTGCTTCAAGACGCTAAATCTCATTGACATTCCGTTGTTTCTCATCGCTGCAAGTCACTTGCGGTGTGTCTGGGGCTAAAGACGGTATTATTAGACATATTGTAACAGAGGCAAACACACTGGATACCTCCCACTTAGGCTAGCCTTCCTTACCGTCCCAGTCTCCCATCGGTTACACTCGTGCTTGGAAATGGACTATTTGTAGACTGGTTTTCAAGAATTAAGCCCCCCCCAGCAAGCTCTCTCAAGTGCTTTTCCAGCTGTGAGCTGAAGCACTGGCAAACTGGTTATTATTCCTTCATTCCATTTGTCAATTTGTGTGTTTCTAGCTGACTCCTGACCTGTTAAGGGTCAACTTTGACCTATATAGGTAAGTGCACAGTGCTAGGCTATGGCCATCATCAATTAATGTGCAAAATGTATCCCCATAAAGC
The DNA here is from genome assembly GCA_025447795.1 of Speoplatyrhinus poulsoni. Classification (NCBI taxonomy): domain Eukaryota; kingdom Metazoa; phylum Chordata; class Actinopteri; order Percopsiformes; family Amblyopsidae; genus Speoplatyrhinus; species Speoplatyrhinus poulsoni. Next base: position 3,479 of record JAOEGT010118021.1, on the reverse strand, counting down.
TGATGAAAAAGCACACATTGTCATTTTAATGGTGGAACCAGCCATATACTTAAATGTTCCGTAGACAGTAGGTTGTTGTACTTGCCACTCATGTGTGGCAGAAGCTTTGTATATTTCAGCGATGAGAGCCATACTGACCGAGATAGTTAGACCAAAAGACTCTCAATCGATACTCATTTAGAAAGAGAAAACACTACCAATTCTTTTAAGTACCCTATAGTGACCCCAAACTATTGATTTGCTATTGTTTGCCATCATAAATAAATGATCTTGTCATTTGCCTGACCCGCTCCGGAGAGGCCAATGTCATGGTATCATCACAGCTCCTATTTAAAATCAATTGCTGCTTTTTGACCATCAGCACCTCTTTCTTAGCCTGGCTCTGCTCTCATCTTAATTTATTAAAATGAGATTATAGTCTGGAATCCCTGCTGGGGGACCAATCAGGGTGAGCAAGTGCGATGATGTTAAAGTCAAGAGTGTTTCTAAATGGTTGTAGAGCTGAGGCAATCAAAACAGTTGTAGCAACACAGATTGGTTATACACTGATTAATAGTTTAACGATTAACCAGAGTATGAGGCAATGACTGACTTCCCAATGGACCGTGCCCAGGCCCTATTCACAAAGTGAATATTTGGCCCGCTTACACAAGGAAACTTCTTTCTCTACTGGAAGCACTATTGTGCATGTTTTAAGTTTTGGCAATGGCTCTGTCTCTGAGAATGAGCAAATAGGATATGGTCAGTGTCCGGTCCACACTCAAAGTTGGAGTCACGGATGTAGTCAAAACAAAAACACCTCACCTTTCAATGCCATAGGGTGCTCCCTCAGAAGCTCTGACCCCTTCCCCCCCCTCAACACACACACTCACATTGCCAAGGCTTGGATAATGTTGTGTCAACTTGTGTGGTCTGCACCACTTTGTGTTCCCATTTATAAAGCCAGGGCTGACACCAGATTATTTACTGAGGCCTGAATATACATCTGCTGAATTTGACAAATTGGAAAAAAATGGTGTATTAGCTTACAATCGCTGACTGCGCTTTTTAAAAGTACAGTTCAAATAGGAATAATTCTATTTGGGCACTGTTTTAAAAAATGTATTTGCTGCTGCGGTCTCACCTCACCACTGTGTACAGAACAGCATAGCATTGTAGTCTTTCATCAGCGCTGCCTCTGCCTGTACATGAATGGGCCGCAAACGTACCCTTGGCACGGGACAGCGGACCTCGTACGGCCTGTGAGCGAGACCCCAAAACATCCTTTTTGAGTAAAAAAACAGTGACAACCAGGTGAAACGTGGAATTAGAGTTGTACTTTGGGGTTACTGTTCTCCTGATGTGACCCCAATAGAAAATCCTTGTGGAAAGCTGAAGATGAAGTAGGCCAGCGTAGTGTTGTTGCTGCTAGGAGGCTGAAACACCAGTCCATACCAGACGATTTCTCCCTAAGATAACGTGATTGAAGGATGGTGTTTTACCACTATTAAAGTCATCTTTGCCTTGACAAATTCAATAATCGTAATATACATTTCATAAAAGAGTGTTAAAACTCATGGTTGCATTAGGGTTTGCCAGACAACGAAACATAATTAAGAGAAATTTGAAATGAGACCAAGGAGAGGGAGATTTTAAGCAGGGCTAGAAGTTATTCTGTGCAGCCGGTGACAGGTCGGTTGTGTTTTCATGGATGTTAAATGTCTTGGCCCGTTTGGTTTCCTGGCTGGACTCAAGCTCTCTCTTACCAATGCTTTTAAAATCAAGAAGGTGCAAATGATGTCCTTTTGAATCAAGACGTGTTGTACAGGCAGACAGACAGGACATTAAGGCTGCCCACTACAGTTCTCAGCACTCCCCATGTGTTTCCTCTGCTTGTGTGGGACATTAAATTACCTTATAACATTTATTACAGGTCCACATTCCTCCAGCTCAAATATTTATTATTGGATTTATTATTATTATTGGAGAAACAGTGCTAGACAGATTTATAAGGACATGTATGTATCACAATTAGCCAGTAACACTTGCTAAGTGCAGTAGATAGGCCTACATGACAAGGCATTGTGTTGGCTAGACTCTTAACGCTGTTTGCTTTACCAAATAAGGAGAATGTACTTTCATATGGTTTCCTCCCCCTAGTGGCTAGACAGGAAGTGACTGCACTGACCCCGCCCATTTGGCAGCGTGACTGACTTCCTGCCCGTTGTCCCTGGAGACGGAGGAAGGGCAGTCCAGCGGGATGCCATTATAGCCAATTAGCCAGACTGCATTCTAAAATTGCCATCAGAAACTAACTCCAACCCGCCAACTGTCACTAATTATGGTGGTGGTGTTTTAAGATGAAATTACAGCAGCCAAGTGCTGTTCCTGTGTGTTTTAGTCCTGCAGCGTCATCGTAACTCTCGATTTCATTGTGCAGGGTCACTGAGGTTATGTGAGGCGACGTGCCACTGGCGTCCACAGGCCAGTAACTTGAGGTTTGTTTGCTAGTCAGCCCAACAAATTATAAATCTCTCAGCTTGGGGTATGTTTGGGGTTTTTGGTAGGGATTTTTTCCTCTGCCAGAAACCCACATGGACGATTTTCATTGTCCCACACCAGTTAAGATAAACGCCATGTACTGTATCTAATACCCAAATAATATCCTACACTGTACCAAACAAAGCCCAATGTTGCCCAAATTGCTCAGCGCTCTTCGATAAAACAATCGAATAAAAGGATCCAATCAACTTTACTTGCACGGATAGGTTGAATTTGATCAGATTGCGAATATAAAATGAATCTTAATCAATCCAAAAAAAGTCCGCTACCATAGTTGGTGAAAATCATGATGGTTCAGTACTTGGGTGGAAGCAAGTACCGTGTTGGGATTTCTTCTTCGTGGACCTGCATCTGTCCACCACATGCACAATGTAAACTAAAGCAATTGTGTCAATGCACTCTTATTTTGACATAAGGCTGTTGTGACCAATGACAAATGGAGATGATTTGTTAGGACTTGGGATGTGTTCTGCCCCTCTTTCTCCCTCTCTATCCCCTCTCTCTCTCTCTCTCTTTCTCCCTCTCTTACCCCCTCTCCCTGTCTACGTGTCAATACACTATTGTGACAGACAGCACATATTGTAATGATTTGGTCTCTCCCAATCTCTTTTCCTATCTCCCACCCCCCTTCCCTCCTGATAGGCTGAGAGCACAGAGCCCAGCCCCGTCCCCTGTCAGAGGAGCCCGTCGTCGTGGAGACGCCATGCCCCCGGCGGCAGTGACGCCCACCCCCTTGAGCGGGGCTCCAGGGTGCCTGCGGGGAACTCCTCCTCCTCCTCCTCCAGAGCTGAGCAGTGGGTCCCCAGGGGCCAGAGCAGCTCTGTGGGGCGTGCCGAGGGCAGGAGCAGTCTGGCGGGGCGGTTGTGGAACCAGCGGCCCTCCGAACACCACTGAAGGTCACCGCAGGTGTGAGGGGGACGTCCAGGTAGCTAGAGCAG
>JAOEGT010118010.1:0-10014 GCA_025447795.1 Speoplatyrhinus poulsoni | reverse complement strand
CCCCCCCGTCTCAATTGCCACATGTTTACATGTCGTCACGGGTTTACGCCGGATCTCCAGTGAACTCAAAGGTGTCTCATCTGTGAAATACTTTTTCAGCAAATCAGCACACACCTGTTTATATCTGCAGAGGTGATTAGTCACTGACAGGGTTTGGCGGAGGGATACAACTCACACATCGCGAGCTGTAAATGTGACCTTAATCGGCCCGACTGCGCCTTACTGTTATTGGCTGAACATAACGTGCACACGCCGGCTGACGTCGGCGCGCAGATGGGTTTTCGATAACGGGCTCTGCTACAGCCGCTTGACGCGCTTGCTTTAAAAAAAAAAACACCAAAACATCTGCGAAGCATTAACGCCTGACTACGCGGTTCCTCCAGTGCAGTACAGTGTGAGGGCTGAACATGGAGTGTGTGGGCGGGACCTGTGCCACGCTGATGGATGTGGGAGGCCCCGACATTGCACAGATGCAAGCGTTCACGCGTCATTCACACACACACGCACGCAAACACACACACACACACACACACACACACACACACACACGCACACGCACGCAAACACACACACACACACACACACACACACACACACACATGACGCAACCAGCTGTGTTGAGCACTTCCGTCTGAACACACACATTACATGCCCACACAGGTTGAGCACACGCGCACACACACACACACACTTGTAGGCCCCCAGTCACTGGGTTCTGTGTTAGACAACCTCCAGGCCACTTTCCCTTGAATACTAAATACATGTGGAATATATACACGCCTCCATGTGCGTCAACCTGGTTGTAGGGCTGCTTGATGATGGAAAAAATAATAATCATATAATAGTAGTAATAATAATTATACAATATTGAAATCACAATAATTTAATCCAATTACTCATTGACTTTGGAAAGCTGATGCATTTACTGCATCTATAAAAACAGTGAATCAAATTAGCAGTACAATACTTCACTTTCACAATGGAATGTGCACATGCATCTTTCAGCCAGGACACAAAAGTACAATTAGATGTATTGCACAGCCCTAGTTGAAAGCGGCATTACAAAAACATGGCTGTTCTGGTTGTGAATTCCTCAGAGCACATGGCCCTTCCAAACTCCAGTGCTCCCTGTGCTGGCTCTCTCGTTCGCTGTTCTCATCTCCATCTCCCATCTGCCCACAGCTTCATACAGCACTGGTGTTTCACACGGTGGAGATACTTGTGTAGGGGACAAATGTTACTTTTGGTATACGCGGTGATTTTATAAGTCCAAATCAAAGGCGAGAGGGTAATCCGATGTGAATTTCAGTGAAGCACGAGGCGTAAATGAAGGGTAGCTGAATGAATGCATGACTGCAGATTTGGGAGAAAGAGCAGCTTGGAAACTGGACAGCAGTGACCTAGAGCCAGAAGCCCTTAGCAGCATTCCTTCTAGCAGTAATTAATGAGAGGGCCCTCTATGTCTACCTCGCTCTCTCGCTCACTCCCTATATATCTCTCTCCTTCTCTCTCTGCAGAGGCCAAATAACCTCATATACTGTATACTTTATATATATATATATATGAGAGAGACATTTTTTATAATTATTAATAGTTCTGTCTGTGGGTTTGTGCTGTTGAAAGTAACCTCGCTGCATTTCGATGCAGGGCGTTGCTCTTGAAATTTGCTCTTGGACGTAGCTCGGCGTCCTGGCCGAAGAAGGAAGCTCCCCCCCCCCACCCCACACACACACACACACACACACACACACACTTGACCCCTTCTCTTGGCGGAGTAAGACGCTCGATCGCTCGATGGCGCGCACACACACACACACACACCTCCGCTCGTGTGTTATTGTCTTGCCGTATCCAAGTGCAACGCTGTCAGAAATACAGAATTCTGTCTGACCTTCTGTCGGATAGCACCGGTCCATTGCGTACACTCTCTCCCTGTCAGCAATCATTTGTTGCGATAAAAAACCGACCCACCCACCCTTCTCTCAGCAGTTAGACCGTGTGTTTGGCTAAAGGTGCAGGGTTCATCACAGCTGCTCCGCTCCATTTAGCCGGAGCACTTTGATGTCATCCACACCGCTAATTATGTAGCCGTCACCGTGGAGCCAGACTCCAAGTGCGTCACCCCCAAGAACACTCTACGTCTCCCAGATAACCAGGCGTTGGCTTGCGGTGGTATAGCACCATGGGTAATGACCCCAGGAATGCACTGAATGCTAGGAAGCAGGCTTCCCAACGGAATAATGACCTATCCCAAGTCCCGCCCCTTTTTGCATGTCATGTTTTAAAATCTGACGGAATCTTCCGTCTGTTTTGCTGTAATAGCTTTCTATGGTGTTTTGCAATACCTAGTTACAGTAACTAGGTAGGACAAGTGAAAGGGGCAGGGCTTGGGAAAGGTCAATCGTGCCATCGTTTCTGAATCGCGCACTGTACCTAGGCTGCTGCAGAAATGTTGCCTGTTATTTCACTGATCGCTGATGGCGTTGGTGCACGCCGTGGCCAGACAGCGGAGTATGTAGTAGTGAAGCATCTGTGGCTTGGAACGCTGTGGCAGATACCTTCCTCCGCCTGTTGTAAGCAAGCTTCTTGACTTTCCTAATTGTATTTATTCCTCTCTATAAAGCTCATCTCTTCTGCTCTCTCCCTCCCTCTTCATTTTGCTCTGTCTTAGGGTTCATCGTTCTTTGCATGCGGAGGTCGAGACATTGAACGTTAAGAGGAGGGGCTGGAATGGGGTCCTTCTCCATTTACCGTCGTGAAAAATTCCTGTTAGATTGGGATGCTCTGTATATCTCTCTCTCTCTCGCTCTCTCTGTCTCTCACTCTCTCTCTCTCTCTCTTCCTCTCTCTCTCTCGCTCTTGCTCTCTCAGTCTCTCTCACTCCCTCTCTCTCTCTCTCTCTCTCTCTCTCGCTCTTCCTCTCTCTCTCTCTTCCTCTCTGTCTCTCTCTCTCTCTCTCCCTCCCTCTCTGCACTTGTCATCCTTCTCTGACATGTCTATTTCACTTTATTCTAGATGGCTTAGCAGGGCTTCAAAACACGCATTCTGTTCCTCCTTATCATGTCTGTTCCCAGCCACTATAACTATTTTCTCCAATAGTCATCTCAGACCCTGGGATATCTACATTTAACACACACACACACACACACACACATACATATTACTGTTTGATTTACGCCACGGTATAGCTGCTGCACTCTTTGGTTCAGTTTGGTATTTATTTTGGTGAAGAGAACAAATATCATTTTGAGTTGCTGCCCCATAGCTCCTGTTCAATGACACATTGCTTGTGTCATTATTGTTAGTTTGGATTATATCAGGTAATATGTTGTGATAACTGAAGTGTTTCTCAGTACAATATTTACAAGTATTAGTTTGATAAAATAACAACTAGCTTCTTCATTCTAGTTCATTGTATAATGACAAGCACCATATATTCAGGAGTTATTGAAAGTGCATTAAGCCTCTTGTGAAGGTAGACAATGACAGTTTTGTGGTCTTTTAAACATAAATTAATCCTTTCTTTTTGCCAGCAGGGGAGGTAATTCCTCAACAGATTTCAAAACAAAATCCCAATAATCCGGATAAATAGTCATGGTAAATCTTTTTTCTTTTATTTCTTTTATTATTTGAAGTAGCACCCCCAATGAACTATACATGTATTTATTTTATTATTTGAAGTAGCACCCCCAATGAACTATACATGTATTTATTTTATTATTAGAAGTAGCACCCCCAATGAACCATACACGTTTATTTATTTTATTATTTGAAGTAGCACCCCCAATGAACCATACACATTTTAATTTGCCCCTTTTAAAACACGTGGTTCTAATGTAATTTGATATGTACATTTATGGGTTGTACTATACTATTAAAGTTGTACACTTGCCAGAGGAACTCACAGGGGAGTCGCAGGTCAAAGCAGATAGGTTGGTTGAAGTGCGATATTGCCCCTAACACCCACCTCTGCACAAGCACAGATTCGCATACACAGTATGTGTAAGCTATTAATCGCGCTTGCGTATCAGCATGCAACAGTGTCACCTCAGCAACAGATCTCCTTTATTCCAAGTATAGGATAATTTGAAAGAGCTCTGATCTTTTCCTAGAAGCCAATTCATCTGGAAATGAGCTGGTCAGAATGACTTCCATTTGGAATTGAGACCTTCCCCCAGAGCAATTTACTCATTTAACTCTATCACCTGTCCCGTGTCGAGTGTAGCAGAGTAAAAGGCCTCTCTGAGTCATTTTTACTCATGCGTGGCCAGCCTCATATTTCCCCCTCATTACGGCTGCAACGCTTTGCTCTGTGTTGTGATAGAAGATAATGAATGACTCACTGGAAAGCTGCCTGGGCTTCGTCAAATGTCCCCAAACCCAGCCGGTGAGCTAGACCCATGCTGTCGGCATCTTTACCTTGTTATGAAATATTAAATGGGTAGCCAGGCCCGCTTTGGAGACAGTTATAAGGTGTACTGTTATGAACCTTTGTGTGTTCATAAGTGGACACTGTCAGTTTTTTATTGTTGTCGTACTGAATTTATTCAAGGTAGATATATATATTTATATGTAGATATAGGTTATGCTACTGTAGTTACGTTTTATTTTTTTACTTTTTTGTTCCAAAGTCTCATTTATTATAATTTTTTAAATTAAATGTTTAAAAAAATCAACGATAATATATTTGTAGGCACAAAATGCTGTTGCCCTGCTCCAGTGGAGATTTTGTAACCAAAGTGTATCTAATTAACTGTTCCTTGTGTGTTTATTGCTTTAATTAATACTTTTTGATAGAATGTGCAATTGATGTGCTAACCAGATTTGACAACTAAAGTAGATGAATTACTGTACTGTGAACCAGCTTAGTCTTTAGAAACACAACTATTATTTACAATATACATTTACATTTTTTAATAGTTCAAAAAACAAAGCAGGATAGCAAATAATTTGAAATATTGTCATTGGAATAAAAACATGTAGCTTACATTTACAATAATTATCTAGCTGATCTAAAGCTAGAACAACACATTTTAAAACAAGATGATAGACATTTTTCTATAATTACTGTATACAAGCTAAATATTTTTGATGTTAGACAGGGTTTGTTGAGGTCTGGCCGATGGTTTTTGCATACAAGCATGCAAGGTTTTGTATAGGGCTCCGTAGCTTTCTCCCAGTAGAACCACTGTTCAACATCGCCGCAGATGTTCCAAGAACACCAGACCTCGCTGTTCCCTAAATCCCCCCACCCCCCTTCAGGCACCATGCCAACGCTTCCCTCGAATTCCATGCATCTGGTCATTTCTGGGAAACACCCACGACTATCCAGGCAACAAGAGCAAACGCAGCATCTTGCTTTTCCTGGCCAGTTCAAACAAGAAGGCGTCGTCCTGGGATTTCTAGGGATTTTCTCTGGGCAGGAATCTTTTTTTTTCTCTCCGTTGTTTTTGTTCCAACGTGACCACTCATAATTCCAATATGATTTTCTGCATTCCCCCCCACCGCCCCACCCCCCCAAAACCTTCTTCTTTCTCCATCGGCCTTGTCTAATTTGGTGAGTTTGTTATGTTCTGTTTTGTTAACCCAGCAGTTTCTAACTTTTCATGATAACAGAGCACATTCATTCTTCTAATATAAATAAACAATTGAGTGGAGAAATTCCAATTCAGTCAACTCAGGGGTTTAGCTCCTAGAAACTAATTTGTTCCGGCCAGAATTTTCCTGAAGTGACATCGAAGGGTGTTCGAAGATAAAGCATTGTCTGCTAGCACAAGGCACGTGTGATTTACAGACAATAGCAGCCAAAGTTACTGACGAATTACCTTCAGTAAGGCTGCATTATAGAGAAATGTATGCAAACGTAGTTCAAACTCAGGCTAATTAACCTTAAGCAAAATGGAAACAAAGGATTTGGGCAAAGGTAGGCCTGACTGTACTAAGGTTCACTGGCCAAGCTGACATAGTCCATTACTGGCCTCATCTGGAGTTCCTGGAAAGGATCATAATCACTTTAGACTCCTCCTCCCACCCCCCCACCCCACCCCTCCCCCGGCCCCCCCACCGTACTGGCACCCCCCTTTGTCTATTTTAATATCTTGTGAGTGACTCACTCGCACTCTCAATATAGACTGTGATTCAATATGGCCGACATCAGCAGTTTTTAACAATGTGTGCGTTTGTCAAATTTGGCAAGGAAATATGTAATAGACTGTATAATAGGTCTATTTTTGTTACTAGAACAGTTGACCGTTTGTCTAATTAGCACGCAATCCAGCATATTTAATATTGTTGCTGATCAGAGAAAAAACTATCTGGTGCTCAAAGCAGGCCAAAACAAATGCCAATATTTCTATGTAGATATTACATTTTTCACCTGTTCTTTTACAATTACAATTACAGATCTCTGGTCTCTGCTCCAGCTGTTCAGTTTGTACTTTGCCCCTTCTCTCTGGAAAGAAGTCAGAATCCGGGTGTGATGATCAATCATGGCGCGAGAGAGCTCGTTGTACTCTCTCGCTGCACTTTCACTCTTGATCTCTCTTCATCAAACAGCTGGCTCCATGTCACCTCTGTGCGTGCGCTGACGTCAGTCTGACTGATTCAGACCAGAGCACTTCCAACTGCGCCAGGGCAGAACACGAGCAAAGCGCACGCGCACACACACACACACACACACACACACACACACACTCCCACATCTATCAGGTCAGGTTCCAGGGAATGACACACACACACACACACTCACCGTGTATTTATTTGCGTGCACCGTGTGTAACCACTCTCAAGTTCCTTCATGTAATCACGCTTTTATAAACTTTCCTCTCCAAACGTCGCAGGCTCGAGGCATGCCTTCCAGTTGAGACCGTCTACTTGTAGGTATGAGGTCATAGGTCAAGTTCTTTAGTTTCATGAGTCAAGTCTCAATTCGCCGCCCTTAATTGTTAATGGCCGCTTCCATACATATTAATGGTTTATCTGACCACTGTCTGTGTAATGGTACCCTGGCTGCTAGTTCCACTGGAATTTATTAAACGCAATCGGCCTAATTTGTGTTTTTTTAAATGTCCGCTCCCAGCCCCCGCTCTTGTTAATACAGTCACAGTGCAGTTACAGTATAAGCATCCGCCTCTGTACTTATTTCTCTTCAACCTCCTCCTCTCTGCCCGGTTGCCTTGAGTTTATGGCCAGTTGGTCCAGGTGCCGTTAATCTGGTAGTCCGCGATCGACATCTGCATAATTTCTGATACGGATACAAGACGCTATATCAGATAATCATGTTTCGTCTTGCAAGCCTGTAAAGGGCTGCCCTTCTTCCTCTTCGCCTCGTTTCAGTCGCTGGGATTCTGCCGCGATTATTGATCTCATCTTCCTGCCTGTCTCCTGCCCACCATGCACTGGTGAATTGTGGGTATAGAGCGCTCTCTTAAAATAAGGATATGTTACACATGACACCTTATTTTGAGGACAACAAGAAAGAGAACAGGAACACTTTCTTTTTTTTTTTCGTATTTAGCTACTAGCTACAGAACACCATTGCATACAAGTACTGCATCATTGTAGACATGGACATTCTTCATATTAGCTATATGTTTCATAACTAGGCAGTTCTTACAGAAAGCTGTAACATTTGTGTTTACTTATTCGTTGTTTTGTCGTCGTTTATTGCACATTACAATATTTACATTGTAAATGGCTACAATTCCGCGTGTTTTCGTAAAATTTTCAAATTAAACGCAAGTAAATTTACCCATTCCAAACCCTCCCCCACAAAACAGCATAGTAGGCAGGAAAACAGACATTTGACGGAGTTTCTGTCGGATTCCAAATTTGCTCAACTGTTATTGGAGGACAGGGCGAAAATGAGCAGGGCTTGGGATCGGTCAATTTGTTAATTGACATGAAAACCAATGCCCATGAACTGCTCTCTCTCTGTGTGTGTGTGTGTGTGTGTGTGTGTGTTGTGGCCACATGCAGCCTTCTGAACTCATGTGGCTCTCAGGTTACATACAGTATGGTCAGTGAAACTCTTTCATTATCTGACCGGTCACGGTCATTCTGCAAAGTCTTCTCCAACATGACTCTGCTAAACTCTGTTGGCTGTTTCCACTAGCGGGTGCTTTCATGTGATACTCGGTGTATGTTACTCTATGTGCTCCTGGTCAACTTGCATCGTGGTCACAACCAATGCCATGAATATAATCGTAGTTGCAACGCAGTTTTCGTCCATAACAATTTGCAGCAAAGCTTGCTTTTAATGTCTTTATCCCCCGCATGCAACAAAATGTTTGTAAATTGCATCAAACTTACACTTCAGAGGGAAAGATAATCTTTATTTTATTATTTGAAATTCATGCTTATATTTAGACACCACACCGCAACCCTAATGGAGAAGCGGTCAAGATAATGTATGGATATTTAGACTATTCAGCAATAAACTAGATTTGTTTCCTATATAAAATTATTCATTTTAAAACAAGCAGTTCAGATAGCACGTGCAGAACATGTTCAATGCACAATTCAAGAAGTTACATATGTGCCAAAAGTGCAAGGAATGCGGTCTTTGAAATAAATGAACTTCTGGCACACATTGAAGTGCATTGTGACCGCGACAAGCCTGTAAACAGCTTGCTCTGTTTTCTGTTAGCGGTGTAGAAGTGCCTATTGCTTGCTAGTTTTGTAGTAGCAAAGCTAAATTACTGTTTGTTTGATTAATACACTTTCAGCATTTCTATAATATCTCTTGCCACTTACTGCATGTGTACATTTTTCCAGAATTTAGCATTCTTAATGAAGCTTGTTAGCAAAATTGTGTTTTAGCTAAATTTCCTAATATATTTTTTCTTTAGTGAGAAATGTACGGCTTTGTATTACCATGTGTATTTTAATCCAGTTGTGGTTATACACATTGTTATTGGGCCTTGTTTAACAGACATATTGAAATTATATTTTGAGGAAATATTTCTCAGGTATTTTGTTGTCCGCTTTATCTTGTCGGGGTTTAAACTAAGTGGTGGGAAAAGTGGAAAAGATATTTCCACTTATGGCCAGTAGGGGGTATCGACACCTCGCTTTGCCACCATTCCTCCCTCGCTCTCCCCGGCTCTCTCTCTCCCAGGTTGTGGAAACGCTGCAGCCCGCTGCTCCGCGTCTGGATCCCAGAAGTCCCTCCTACTGGCCGGGCTGGATTTAGGCGGTCCTCGGCTCTGTGCTCTCAGCTACGGACGAGCCCCCCATTTACCGCCCTGTCAGTAGAGAGAGAGTGAGAGAGAGAGAGAGAGAGCATATGCGTGCGAGAGAGAGAGACAGAGAGAGAGAGAGAGAGAGCATACGCGTGCAAGAGAGAGACAGTGAGGAAGAGAGAGAGAGAGAAAGAGAGAGAGACAGAGAGCGAGAGAGAGAACCAGAGCCTTCTGGGAGGAGTGGGAGAGGCGAGGGAGAGACGAAAGGAGCACATTTTCCAAGAGCAGGAAGAAGGAGGACCGCATACGAGGGAAACCTGGGACCCACGGTCGTCAGAGTTTTAGTTTTTTTGTCGTTTCCCTCCCCTCCCGTCCTCCTTTCACCGTTTCCCGTTAGGAGGCGGAAAGCCGCCGAGCCGCTGGAGATCGGATTGCTTTTCCCATTAGATGCCGGCGTGCCATCGTTCAGAGGCACCGCGCCAGGCTGTGCCACCCGCCACTGACTGAGAACGCACTCCCGCCTTCAAAAGCAAAGTGCACCAGCGTCGAGAGGATACTTCCCCCGCATCCCCGCTGTCGCCGCTACCAACGCCACCGTCGGTCCAGACAACACCGGGAAGAGAGGAGGAGAGCAAGTGTGTGTGTGTGATAGAGAGAGAGAGAGAGAGAGAGAGAGAGAGGGGGGGAAGGAGATTAAAGAGCTGAAGAGAGGCGACAGCAGGCGAGCTGAAGTAGCGAAGTGAACCCTCTACACACGTCCTCTCACGTCCTCTTGCTTTTTTCCCCTCCTCCTCCTCCTCCTCCTCCCCCTACCCCACGCTCCTTTTCCTGC
>JAOEGT010117999.1:0-12050 GCA_025447795.1 Speoplatyrhinus poulsoni | reverse complement strand
TTATTCGTCAATATTAGACGTTTATCTATTTTGCACAAACGTCCATATTTGACGACGATCAATGAGACCATGTTGACACGCACACACACACACGCACGCACGCACGCACACACACACACACAAACACACAACCCCTGTTCTCCCACGTTCCGTATACTTTGCTCTCTCTCTTTGTGTGTGTGTGTGTGTGTGTGTGTGTGTGTGTGTTCCATAAAAAAAGCTAAATGTCCACATATGGACACCATGACAATCCAATTAAAAGCAAGTATCGCACAAATACGATTTAGTGTTACAGGGGGGGCAAGCTATCGCGTACCATTTGTTCCTAAGCATGTGAGTGTGTTTAATAGCTCTATACAGCAGACATCAGGAGCTAGAGCTAACCAGCACTGTTAAGCTAGAACTACACCAAGGCGTGGACTAGCGACTGGGCGTCTTCTAGTGACAGCCTAATTACCATTTTTGGCTCGTGCGAGGACGTTCTTTCAGCTATCTTCTGAGTCCGCGCGGACAACGCAGAAAACATCAACAAGAAAGTTACGGGACTATTACCGATAGCCAGTAAAAAGCGAACCACAACACTGACACCAAGATATAGTAGCCTAGCGCTTGCGTTATCAAATGTAGGCCCATGTAGTTTATTGTCCACCGTTGTCGACCTTGTCGAGTTTCCAATAATACCCATCTGAGAGAGGCTTGAAGGGTTAGCGAGAACTAGCGCTGTGGAGAGTGCATGTAAACAAAACAATAAACACCAACAGACAAGCAGGCATATGCGCCACATCTAACACATGCTCCTGTATCGGCATGTGTCAATGATTTGTGCTCATGTTCAGGAACAGGAAGAAACACTGTAGAGATGGTTTATGGATTATAGTTGTAAAGAGTAGGCATGGCTACTGTTGTTTTTCCTCAGACACGCATGTACACACACATGTACACACACATGGCAGGTGTTGGACAAAATGACACATCCTTTCTCTTTTCACCTCTCTCTCTCTCTCTCTCTCTCTCTCTCTCTCTCTCTCTGACATAAATATAATCACCTACAGCCACGGTCGATCAGGCAGGGGAAATTAATTTATCTTTGTGTGAAATATAAAACCAAACAAAGCAAAACAAAAGTTGTCTCTCCTTTCCTATTCATTCCATCAGTTATTGACTTTGGTTTGACTGTATTGAGTCAACTGAAACTACCAACACACTTACTGCATTTTCCTGTTTCCATGGAATACTGTATACACATCTTATCTGGAACAATGTCTTGATTCAGAAACGTGATTCAGATCCAGCAAATTCATAATAAAAACGTCAAAGGAATCAAGATTTAACAACAAAACTTGTGGCAATTAGCAAATACTGAATCTGTACCTCCAATATAAAACTACAATTGAACCACGTGGATTCAATTGTCTTTTTATAATAAAGACTGTTTTACAGAGATGCTTTCTGACAATACTGGCACACTGCTCACACACCTTTGGAAGTGAACAGGTCAAAATTGGCCTTGGTGTCGATGCTTTCATACTGTACGTAACATACGTGTTCACAGAAAACTTTCAATTTGCTGTTGCTGAGTATCCGTGTTGTATTCATTTCAACACTGGCTACAGCCCAATGTCCCCAAGCAAGGCAATAAAAATTTAAATGAAATTCAACTGAAGTGAATAATATCTTGGCACAGTGCTTTCTGTACCAAATCCTCCCCTACTCCCAACAACCCCAAAAAAGACTTCAGGTGGGGGCATTATTTCCTATTGCCTCTCTTTCTCTGATAGCTTGGCTGCTCTCTGTGACCACTCTGCACTCCCCATTATTTCACAGTTAAAACTCTGAGTGTGTGAGTGTGAGGGCGCGGCTGCGCGCGCGCACGCTACGATGTCCGAGGTCAAAAAGAAGCATTTAGAAAGTCGTAGTGTTATTGCTTCAGCAGCCAGGGGATTCCACAGGTCAAAGCTGTAGTGAATAATTTGTGTCACTGCATATATCTTCAATAGTGCACCTCTATAGTGCCCCCCCCCCCCCACACACACACACACACACACACACACACAAGCACACCTCATGCACACATGAAATTGGTCATCCATTATTCATCTTAGTCGTAGCTTTAACTTTTTACACCGCGAGAGTGACTTGCCTTTCACAAGATGCAACATAGCATATCAGTAGAAGCAGCACTTGGCCAGGGGGAAGCCTTTTAATGTAACACCCGAGATCCTGACAGTCCTGTTAACAAGATATTTGTTACAGCGGAGAAATGCTAGGACAACATTTAGTTACTGTAGTTATTAAATGGATACTTATTGTGTAATTTCATCTATTTCTTTCACGTCAATTACATGAATTACTATCATCTCCCTGTTAAATGGTGGCAAACTAATTATAGACAGTCAGTCATGACCCTCCTCCAACCAACACACACACACACACACACACACACGGTCAGTGCATTAACGAGAGTACAGATTGTGCAAGTGACATTCCAGCTGGCTCACATGTGCCGAGATCTAATGACTCTGTTACCCAGTAGCACGGCACCCACACACACATTATATGCTCATCATGCACAGATGAATACACACATAATTGCACACAAATTAACACACATACACACACACACCCTCTCAATCACGACCATGCAACCACTCCAAACTGACAGCCCTGGTGCGAGGCTTATCAATTCACACGATTGCCATCTCATCTACACCCAATAGGACTATAAATGACACGTTAACAAATGCTGCCTTCCTTGGGCTTAGTGTCCAATAGAGGGCGCTGAAGCTGTGCATAGGACCAATATCTCCCATAGCCCCAAGGTCTGTCTCTGTCTGCTCTTGCCCTGTTTCTCTCCTCCTCTCTCAATAAAAGTGCTGTTTAAGCCCATTTAGTTTGGCTTGGCTGTCAATAGTTAAGGGCACATGTATTCTTGACTTGTTCATTAAGAAACATAAATGATCTAACTTAAAAGCAGACTGCATAAGAAGCTACGATATAGCATTAACATGCTACGGTTGACTGTGAAACCCTTTCTGGTGTTGTCAAGGAGGTCAGACCAACTATGCCGATTTGACTTGTTTTACTATGGCAGAGCCAAGGTGTACACAGTGCCTACCATGTGCACTACAGTAAAATATGAATTAGCAAAGCAATTCAGCGCCTGACTAGCATTCTGCACATAGGAAAGAGTACTGGCTAATGTGGAACGGAAAGGAGAATGTGTGGGTACGTTGTGTGTTATAGGAAACGCTTGTGTGTGTACGTGTGTGTGTGTCTGTCCACGCATGTTTGAAAGCATTCAGGGGTCCCACTGGTCGATGTGCATCTGTGGTGCAACCTCAGCTAATGATATTAGCTTCAAAGAGGCTGAATCAGTGTGCAGCATTGACCGGATCACAGCAGGGTTCCCCCTCAGTGGAGAGCTATCAACAACCCCACTACAAAAGCCTGGGGAACGCTACCTAACATTAGACCTCAAAACCCCATCAAACAGCATGTGGTCTACAGTAACTCTCTCCAAAGGCTAAGATAAAGTAGTTGAAAGGTAGTCTATCTTTATGTGAGCTTACAACGAATCACCTTCAAAAATGTACATCTGCAGCAAAAAGCTTATTTTTTATGTTGTTTTTTTCTCTTAAAATAATTGTCTCTTTCTTTCATACAAAGCACTGAAATGTGACAGGGAGAAGTCAAATAGGGCTTTGGGTGAAGGAGGCGTGACCACAGCTAAGCCTTATATTCATTCTACATGCTACAAAGTTCACTGGCGTGCCATGCCTCTCCATTGCTCTGCTCCCATAAGCCGCTCTGTATTTTGACAACCAGCTTTTATGATGCATCCCGGAAAATAGGGAGCGAGCTCCTCTAAAAATAGTGTTGAGAATGTAAATTAGGAAGCAGGCATCTCGGCGAAAGAGACTTAGGCGGTCTAGATGTAGGCCTACAGTCCTGTTATTGTTGAGGAGCGGTCTGTTTTAGAACACATGAAACAATGTCTAGTGAAAAACCTGGCCGCTGTTGTTTTCTTTTTTCCTTCGTACATTCCACAGAGTAGGACGTAACTCCCCGGTGGTCGCTTTGCCAGATAACACGACACGTTTCCATGCAGCGCCGGAACGCCCACAACGAGGTTACCTGGCCTTGGCACACAACTGCTATTGTCGGTTTGCCTGTCTAACGGCTCAAGCAGGGGGAGAAGGGGATGTTATGAGGACTATCTTGAGAGAGAGAGAGAGAGAGAGAGAGAGAGAGAGAGAGACGGGTGGAGGGAGGGAGAGGAGACAGGGAGAGAGAGGGAGGGAGAAAGAATACCGTAATAGAGAAAGAAGGTTACAGCGATACAAGAGAAATGTAAGAGTAAAAATACAAGAGCAGGAGCTTTAGAAGAATACAGGACAGAGAAAAAGCGTTTGGAGTGCTGGGCTCGGGGCAGGGGGGTTACTTAAGAAGTGTCTCCCTGGAGTCAAGCGTGGGGGGCTGTGGGGGGTGGTTCGGATAAGGCTGGACGATGATGTGTGGAGAGAGAAGCACAATCCACTGTGCAACGGCTGCAACCAACTCCTCACCCTCTCTGAACCTTTCTGAACAACTGCCTTTATCCACTGAACTCCTCGCATATAGTGCCAACGTGCTCAGCGCTGTGTCTTTTTTGTCCTAGTACTGCCTCCATCCGATTCAGCTGGGCCAACATGTGTTGATTTAAAGACTGAGTCGTTTCCAGCATCTGCTTTAGGGGAACACAACCAAACCTGAGCAAGTGTTGCCATGACAAAGGCAGAAGCATTCCCACTGGGCAAGGTGCATGAGAGTGGAAGTGAATGAGCAGAGAGAGACAGATAGTTATTGACAGAATAGATTAAACAAACAACAAAACAAAGAAGGGGGAAAGAGAGAGAGAGACAGACACACAGACAGACAGGCGTCTGTGGTCTGTTATGTCCACTCCACTTCTCATTACGGACCAACTTTGGCACATTAACAGAACCCATTTGATGGGAAAGTCCCGGCCTTCCACTCCGGGGATGCAACATGAGAGAAACACGACTTTGTATTGAGAATATAGGATGTCTGCTTACTATAAAAATATGGATGGGGGTGTCAGGAGTGATGGAAACATAGGGAATGCAAAAGCACAGAAGCACAGAGGTGATCATGGGTGATTAAAGCCAGAGGTGTTGTTGGTGTAGCATGCTTCTTAGTGCTCACATGGAGTAAATCTGTCCTTCACACTCAACGGCCTCGCACAGCTGCCAGCCACTTCCTGTTTCATTGTGTGGAATGTTTAGCTGTATGAACAGGAAACTGGCTCTTTGTTTCCTCCCCATGTCCTTCCTGTCCGAGTTGAGCTGAGCAATGAGAAGGGTGTGTGTGTGTGTGCGCGCGCGCGTGCGTGCGTGCGTGCGTGTGTTCAAAGGAAGAGACGTGTGTAACCAGTAAAGGGGCTTTTGGTGACCTCTGGTCTTCTGTTACAACTTCACAGAGCCCCAACCACCTTCACACACACACACACACACACACACACCACACACACACACACACACGTACGTACGCATGCACGCACACACATACGTGTGACAGTACTCAGCAGTCAAAACACCCATCCACAAACACATTTCACAGTCTATGATGGCATTTTCTCACAAAGTTAGTTCAGAGTGACTGAATGTGATTTCATAGTGCCCAGATGTAGACTAGACACAGTATCTTAATAAGACACAGGCATCAACCCAGAAAAGGCACATGCACTGGCCATATCGGAGCTCTATTACACTTGATCAAAGCTTGTGAATGGACCAGCGTTATGAGTCTTCAGGGAACTGAATAAATCCACAATGACGGCCAAACAGTTCCAACATATGTCATGTCAGCCAAGTCTATTTACCACTCGGCATTGATTTAGGCCTGCAGAATAGACGCCAGGGATGCAGAAATGCTGGAAAAAGCAAGTTTCCCATCAATTTTTTCTAAGAATGATGGATGATGCAGTTATATACCATCATGATCCATCAAAATATATAAAAAGCTAAGCATATGATCCAAAATCACTATATAGGACGAGTGTGTTTCAAAACACTTCAGTGGGGTTGCCATATCCTCTTCCATGAAGGTAAACTACGTTACGATCCAATCACACGGTGATACAGCATATAATGCTGTAATCCCTTATCGTCATACAGTACACACATTCTTGTACATTTCGCAGATGGTTTTCAGATTTGCACGTTTCTCAATGTAACTTTCGGACACCAAGACATAGACGTGTGCATTTTGGCATTACAGCCAACAACTCATACATACTAGAACTATATTATGCCCATAAATCTGTTAATAGTCGTGACTAGAATTCTTTAAGCCAATAGGTATTGTGCATATTGTTGTTTATTGCCTGTGTCTACACGTGTTAAAGCAAGTCTATTTGTCTTAATATGATTCATGGGCCCAAACTTGACAGGAAGGAGAAATTCGGTAGCTATTTTGTTGTTGCATTCCCTCCACTGGGACACAAAGCAATGTTATAGACAGACAAATACAATTTTATATTAATTATATTATCTTAAATATGTTTCAAACCATACACTCAGCTAAAATAGAGATTCAAATCAATGTACATAAGGAATGTACTATAAACATAATGGGTACTCCAGCCATGGATGTTGTCATGTTTACAATTAGGTGTGTCCAGTTTAGGAAAGATCTGCTTAGTAGACCTTTACGGCCCGATCACACCGAGACGCGTCGCTAGAAAAGCATCGGCAGCAAACCATTATTTTCCTGTGGTACGGTGCGATTGGAAATGCACTTTCTTATGATTCTTTTTTTTTTGCGTTTTTCAGACGAGCATACAAGTTAAAATATTCTCAACCTCTCAAGAGAGCACACGTTGTGTGAGACCCTATTGGATCCCTAGTGATTATTAGGGTCCGAGCACCGAATGGTGCTCGTCTATTCTTTTGATTGTTTTGTGCAAACTTTTTACCACATATAAAACTATACCACTTTGGTGAATAGTAACCAGGCGCTATTTTATTCAAGAGAAGAGCCCCTGTCTCTACGCAGATACATATTCTTGCAGATCAATTATTAAAAACCTATCGGAGGACATTAGAGCTCCACGTTGGCAGCGATCACGGAAAAAAGGCCGGAGAGGTGGCGTACGACAACGGCTACAGAGAAGAGGGAATTGTCCCCCCCTGCCCTCTATGATACTAAGCAATGCAAGGTTGTTTAGGAATAAAATGGACGAACTCCAACTCCTAACAAGAGGATGTTTCGAGTGCCGTGAGTCACGGAGACTTGGCTACATCCAGAGGTCCCTGACTGTCTTGTTGAAATTGACAAAAGTGAGCTGTCAGGGAAGAGCAAATGGGGCGGGATTTGCTTATATATAAATGACAAGTGGTGCAGACAGCCCACTGTCCGGGAAAACATATGTAATCCCGATGTACAACTGTTATGTGTCAGTCTCAGGCCATTCTACGTACCACGAGAGTTTAGCAATATTCTTAACTGCTCTGTTTATGTACCCCCCAATGGAAGTGTTCCGCGTGCTGCTACACATACAGCAGTTTGTATTCATGAACAATTACAGCGCACTTCAAACGCCCCGATTTTCATCATGGGAGGTTTTACTCGTTGCAATTTACCAATCGCATTGCCAGGTTTTGAACAGTATATCAAATGTGATGTCAATAAGAATAAGACCTTAGTGCTATGGTAACATAAAAAAATGCATACAAAGTTGTTGCTAAACCACCCTTGTCTAATTCCAACCATAATACCGTTCATCTGATTCCCACATATAAGACAGCCCTAAAGAGCAGTAAAATATATGAATACATGGATGACAGCAAAGAAACGCTGAAAGGTTGTTTTTTATGCACAGACTGGGATACCTTCTCTAGTGAGCTGAACCTGGACTATGCCACAGAAATTACCACAGATTACATACAATTCTGTGATCCCAAAACGGACAATAAAGGTTTACCCTAACAACAAACCTTACATCACAAAAGAGGTCAAGGATTGAGGATCAACAGGAAAAAGCAGGCATTTAAGGTCAATTACCACTTACAGTTACAATTGGCACAAAAGGAGTTAAATCAGAGGCTCAAAGAAGCAAAGGATCACCACATGGAGAAGATAGAGGAAAACTTTCAGACTATGAACTCTAAAGAACTTTGGGACTTGATGAAAATAGCTAACATGAAACCCACAAATACATCTTTGCATGCTATTAATGAACTGGCTAAAGCATGAGGTTTGATAAGTATGATTTCTCTACTGAATGTGACATGTTGATTGATGGTATGGATACTGGTGATGGTGACATGCTACAGATTGACCATAAACCTGTCAATAGGGGTTACAATCAATTAAATGTTAACAAGGTCACAGGCCCAGATGGTGTCTCTGCATTTATACTAAGAACATTTGCAGATGAATTGACACCTGCCTGGTGCGCCATCTTCCAGAGGTACTTACAATCTCACACCGTACCAACACAATGGAAGAAGGCAATCGTCAACACCTGCCCCAAAGACACCCTGTCCACAGGAGAATAACAATTTTAGACCTATTGCTTCTGTTGTAATGAAGTGTATGGAGAAGCTGATGGTGAGCAAGCTACAGAGGGGTGTAGGCCCACAGCTAGACCCTCACCAGTTTGCATACATACACCAGAGAGGCACTGATGATGCCATCAACAGTTTAGCGCACTTAGTCAATAAACACCTTGAGAATCCCAGGGCCTATGCCAGACTGCTCTTTGTAGACTTCAGTTCAGCCTTTAGCCCCTTGCAGCCCCGTGTTCTCCTGAAAACACTGCAACAGATGAACGTCAATCCCTCCATTATCAAGTGGTACCACTCTTTTTTTTAACCAAGAGCGCCCAGCAGGTCAGGCTGAACAGGACCTTGTCCAAAAAACCGAGGAGATGGTGTTTGACCCCAAATCCATTGGAGACCACTCACCAGTGGACATCCATGACCAGAACATAGCCCAGGTTGACAGATACCTGGGCATACACATCGACAATAAGCTGACATGGAGTGTTCAGGTAGATCATGTCTGCACTAGGGTCCAACATCGGCTGCATTTCATTCGGAGGCTGATGGTATTTGGTGTCAACCAGAAAGTGCTTTTGCTCTTTTATCATGCCATAGCATCATGCGATATGGCATTTCAGCCTGGTTTGGCAACCTCGGCGTACACTTGAAAACTCAGATCACCCGGTTAACCCAGAGAGCCATGAAGATCATGGGAGTCAAGCAGCATTCCGCAAACACTCATCAGACCCTACGCATGTGCTTAACTTTGAGTACCAGCTTCTTCCCTCAGGTAGACGCTTTAGAATACCCTGGTGCAGACAATCGCTTTAAAAACTAATTTGTTCCCTTGTCTATTAAAGCCCTTAATGCTAAGCTAGCCAGAAGCCAACCCCAGTAATCTATTATTAATAGTTTTGCTCTCATTAATTTATTAAATTTTTTATGAAACATTTTTATTATAGCGTTTTTAAACTTTTAATTTTGACCAAATGCCTTCCATTTTTTATACTGACCAATAAATCATTATATTTTTGTGATGTACTGTATAGGTACCGGTATGTATGTATGTATGTATGTACGTATGTATGTGGGAATCTTTGTATGTATTTTACCGTTTGTCTGTATTTCATAAACAGCAGATTTTGCCCTGTGCAATGTGTCCAAGACAAATTCCCCATGGAGCAATAAAGTCTATCTATCTATCTATCTATCTATTCATTCCAGATCTACACACACACACACACACACACACACACACACACGCGCGCGCAGTGTACTCCGTGAAAAGGTTGCTCCGAACTGCTCTCTGCTTCAACAAAAAATATGCCACAACAAAATGCGCCTTGAGTTCTGGTAGCTGAAATGCGCGTCCTGTGTGATCGGGGCCTAATGCTGCACAGGAGAGAGAGAGAGAGACTTACTGCAAGTACAGACAAACTAGAGCCACTGGAAATACTGGTATAAGGAGGGAGGGATGTAGAGATGGAGGGAAGCAAATAGAAGATAGGTGATGTGACGTGAGAGCAGCTGTGTGAACGATTGATTTAGGGAGAGTCTGGTATCCAATCAGGACCTTGTTTCACTGGCAGACTGCCTGGGTGTGTGTGTGTGTGTGTGTGTGTGTGCGTGCGTGCGTTGCAGAAAGGACTCAGATCATGCAAGGAATAAAAGGTGCAGGATACAGTCAACGAGAGATAAATAGATTGCCAGAGGAAGAGAAGGCTCTGTGATTGGTGAATAAGAGAGTGGGGACTCATGGTGTGCTGCTGTTAATAGAGGACTGCAATGCTAGCAGATAGTGTGCAGATAGTCTGATGTGTGGACATCTCTGATCAGGAAGAGGAAGAATAGAAGATACAGGGTAGGGTTTACACACTACTGTGGTGGGCTAACAAGAAACCCCCTTCAATCAACGGTCAATATAATTTCCCGTACAGAAACATTATCTGGATACAGTATATAGTTTATTTACTTGATATCCAGTCCTGAATGTGTCATTTCATATCAGCCCTGTTAGCTGTGATCTCTGAAATGTGTTAGAACAGATCATCAAGTCCATCTGAACTGAAGCAAGGCACACTTCAACAGCCAGCTAATGCATTCACAACAACAGTCAGTCAGTTCTTCTACAGGATTAAAGCTGATGGTCGCTCATTCAGTCCCACACCACCCTTCCCTCAAAGCAAAGCTAACAAGATGAGTTGACTGTCTCAACAGTGCTCTAATGAGATCCTTTCAAGGTCTCTTATTGCCTATTGTGTGCACTTCAGCTGTGATGCATGTCCTTGTGTGTGGTGCAAGCCGCGTGCGATCTAATCTTGTGTTTGTGTGCGTTTGTTTACATTATGCAATTCAAAGGCTTAGGCTGCAGTCAAGATGTGTCCGTGCACGTGCATTCTAGACATCAAGGCTTAGCTAATGCAGCTGACCTGTGTGTGTGTGTGTGTGTGTGTGTGTGTGTGTGTGTGTGTGTCCTGACCTGGGGCACCACCTCAGGATGCATGGAGCTGTAGATTAAGCTATAAAAAGGACAGCTGTACCCTGTTCCACTGACAGGCCATTACAGCTGCTTAATGGGGTGTGATAATGGCATCAAGCCATCTGACGCAGAGATGTACACAGCAAGAGCCCTAAGTGACGAGAGGTCAACACAGGAGCAGTGTGTTGTGTATGTGTGCGTGCGCAGGAGAAGGCCAAGCTAAATGGGAGATATGGCAGCTCATGCTTTGTGTAAAAACAAAGAAACACAGGAGCTAAAATTGATCCGTAAACATCAATACACCAACATATCGGCTTGGTGGAATACTGCGACCTGAAGCACAGAATAAATACAATGCCCACATGTTACAGAGACATGACACAAAGTTGAAAACGGTCTACTCTTTATACCAGGTCTTTTCCCACAGGGGCAATCCATTTGGACAGGACTGACATGGAAAAGAAAGAACTGCATTTATTTTCCTTCCAGCAGCTTTCTAGCTAAGCCATCTCCTCTCTACCTCTCGCCTCCCTTTCTCTCATCCTCGTTCTGTCCTGCTCTGTCTAAGTCAAGACATTCGAGCTGGGAGTCCATCTTGCTGTCTGAGCCCCTCAAGCTGCTTGTTGTCATTACATGTTTTCCCAGACTCGCTATGGTATCCTGTTAGGGCTGAGATTACAAACTTGATCCTTTTGCTGGGTTGGAGCTGTCAAAGAGGTGTCATAGCTCCTATCATTACTTTTATGGGTTGCTATTTGTCCATACTGGTGCAAAAATGGGATGGACCTGTCATTAGAATTATGAGCTACACCTGTGCTTACCTAAATTACACCTCGAGTTACAGGTCTATTCAGTTATTGCTAGCTAACTGTAAGCTAATACAATTAGTCAAATTCACCAAATATCTCCTCGCACTTTGCTATTTTACAGTTCTGTGCTTGTTTAAAAAATTCCTCTCCGGGAACCATCACCTTATCGTGGTGGAGAGGTTTGTGTGTTCCTATGATCCTGAGAGCTGTGTTGTC
>JAOEGT010117988.1:0-12050 GCA_025447795.1 Speoplatyrhinus poulsoni | reverse complement strand
TATTGCCATATCGTTAGCCAGTTTTATGTTTAATGCTACTGTTAGCCTAACAGTACACATTCTACTAAGTAAGATTTTAGCTAATTATATTTTATGCACGGTATAAATAGTGTTAACACATTTTCACTTACCTGTACTCTACCTCCGGTACTGAGATATTAATTATATAATGCCATGTGCCAAAACCTGAAGTTCCCTGAATGGCCACTTGATGCTGGTTGTGTTCAAACTCGTTCTTGGGCAAAGCTATGTGTGATGTCACAAAGGGTTTGTCCATTTATATATATATATAGTCTGTTCCCATCCCAGCTCCCATTCACTTATATACGCGTGTCGCTATTGTTTTGTTCAGACTTTGTCGGCAGTGGCTCTAACGCATCACTTCAGTGGATTGAGGTGTTTACTGTATAGGGAGCATTAAACCCGAAGAACAATGGGGACCATAAAAATGCAGCTAGTGACCCAAATGAACGAAAACATTCTGTTGTTTGCTCACGTGACACAAAAATACTCTCTCACACTAAATAATTTCTTTTAAAGTTTTTAGTGATATTTGTTAGTAAATGACCATCTGCGAGTAGCCTAGAACATAGGACTAATCATTGCCATTAAATATAAAATCAATATTAATTGAATGAACAATAATTGAAATGTAAATGCTGGTTTGAACTAGAAACCTCAGCGTTTTATGAACAATGCTAAACCCAATTGAGCTAATTAGCATTGCAAGAGCAATTCTTAACCAATTGAGGTAATCAGACATTTTGACAAATAACAAAAATCAACTTCGGTTGAGCAATAAAGACTCAAAATAGCTAAAAAATTGGTCAAATTAAAAAAAATCAAGATTCAAAAAGGCATGTTAAACAAGCTCAGTCAAAAGGCTTTGTCCAATGAACGCTTCGGTAACACGTTGTCACCTCCTCCAAATGATCGACAGCAGTGTACATTCCACCCCCTACAGCAAGCAGAAGAGAAGAGGCAATGAGCAAATAGGAATCACTTCTATCAGTTCTATCCCTTGCACAGTTGCTCAATCGAAAATAGAAAAAGCAACGCCTTAAAGGTAAATAGAGAAGTCTTTATCACAAACTCACAGGGATCTCATACATTTGAGGGGAAAAGGTAACAAGCTATAGAAAAACCCCAGTCGAGAGATCCAGAGAGAAATAATAGGAGAGAAGCTCAAACTATTTTACATTTTATTACCTAAAACTATATCTATATAATTATTTATGGACATTTTTGAATCAGTATGTATTTACAATAATGTAAGAAGATGCATATATTATATCTTATTATAAGTGGCTGGTAGATGTGAATGGAGCGTGATAATAATTTCTCACTTTTTTCTTTTCTTCATTTTGTAGAAATACTTTTCAAACTGGCTGACCATGGGAACAACATGGGACCATGTGTATTCCCATGCTAAATTGGAAGGGCATCAATGTTAATGATAATGCAACGATACACTCAAAGGTTATTAAATTGTACCTTCAGGCTAATAATAATTTACCTGCTGCTATGCCACAAACAAGACAAGTCGGTTTTTTTGTGTCTGCAGATAGATCTGCAGATTTTGTATGTATTCTCTGTTACTCTAGGGGATTGAACAAATGCTTCTTTTGGACCTGGTTGCTTGTTCCTCTCTTCAAAATGTCAACACTGATTCGTACATTTACCCTTCTCCGAGGTTCACATATTCTATAGTAAACATAATATATCAGCAAACAACTATACTCTATGTAAACATATAGTGAGGTTTGAATCCTGAGCAGAGAATGACATCACAATCCCTCTGTATGCATTTCATTCTGAGCTCCTCTGTTCATAGTTTGTATGGCCGTGCATTTATGAGGCGCATGAAGTGTTTGTTTTGGTCGGAGATGCTGATACTTATTCAAACATCTAGTGGCAGAAAGATCATGCATATTGCTTTATGGCGTCCATCTTCCTTATCCTCTCACGGTCACTCTACTCCACCCGTCAGTTATCCCTCTCTCATATCTTCCGTTCTTTCATTGTACATACTGGTTTGCTTACTATACATCCCTTTATACTGATCCAATCTCACTGCTGCCAGCATACAGCCAGTTTTGTTTACCACGCGACGGGATGCGTGCGTGCGTGCATGTGTGGGACTTCTCACGTTTTATCATCATGTTATTACGGAGGCCCAGAAGGCTTGTGCTTCATTAAATGACAAATGCCTTTCTTCTCTGGTCTCCCACTGTCTTTTTCTATCTGTCCTCGTCATCTCTCTTAACAACCCTCGGAATGTGTTATACTGTAGTTCCCTTGTGATCTCATGGCCTGTTTTTTATTTATTTTTATATTTTTTTTTTATAGTTTATTTTTTATAGTTTGTTCCGTCTGTGTTTTAAAAAAACAATATCTGCCTGTCTCTCTCTGCCCTGCGGTTGTGCTACAATATGAGTCTAATCCCCCCGCACACAACTAGCTAAATATTACATTTTAGTTTTGACATTTCTGATTAGAGGCATTTGTAACACTTTGTAAACTAAACACACATCTTCTTCTCACATCATTCACACAACATTTGATTAAGCCTATAAGCCTTGCCTGTACCTCTACCATAGCAGTCTCAAACAGCATGTGCTACGTGGAGCTACACAGTTGACCACATCCTTGTCTTGTTCTTATTTATCACCACCAGAATGAAATTCTTGGAATTTGGAACGAACAGAGATTTTTCTGGTAATTTATATGTTTAGCACTCTTGGGGAAAGTTCTCATTAACTCTTCACAAAAGTGGATTTTTTTCTCAATGTTTTATTGTATTTGGATTGTGATAGTGTAGCTGCAGAGGGCAAGAAAATATGAGGGAGAACAGTAGTCACATTTCTTACAAAGCTATTGTGCTTGTTTGCTGCTCTGGTACGACCTAGCTAGCTCAGGTAGCAGAGCAAGAACTATACAATCTGTATAGTAGTTTGGAAACATTAGATCTCAAGAGAATCATTAGTTCTGTCTGAGAATGGTTGCTATTTGTTTTGATGTATGGAATTGTATGTCCCAGAATACTATGCATCTTGTATTTCTTTCTCACCAGGGGTGTATTGTCACCTATGTACTTTCTCACCAAGTTAATTTAACACTTTTCACTCGCTCTGCCATTCCTTCATCCACTTCATAATTTTCGGGTATTCTGTTTTGATTTACTATGCCACGCTCTTAATTTCTCCATCTACAGTATCTGCCAATATGCCACATTGCCATCAAAGAGTTCTGAATAAAGAATCAAACTATTCTTAAATCGTTTACCGTTTGCTGTGGATAGGCTGCAGTTGCTCTGTTCAGCATAGAGAAAGTAATCTCAGCAAGCGAGGCTTTAGTGATAGTTTGGTTGAAAAGTGATGAAATAACTACTTGAATGTGAGCAGTTTGAAGTGACGGCTTGAGCCAGTAGTAAACTGAAGGTAATTGTTTTTAAAGGGAATTTTTTCCCCCCTTTGAAGGTATTACTGGCAGCTGATGTAGTCGCAAATTACCACCCGGTAAAAACAGGATTTGTGTTAGGGGATTTTATTTATATATTTTTTTCCCTTCCAGGAGAGTAGTTTGCAATTGTTTAGCTGTGTGTTCGTGTGGAAAACGTCAGATTTTCATGTCTGTAATCTTTTACCTTTTTTTTTCCCCCCACAGCAAAAATGAAAACTGTGCTTACTGTTGTGTGTGTGTGTGCTTGTGTTGGCATGTCCTGGCTTGCAATGTCAGTAGGACCCTGTTAATGAGATCAGAGGTCAACTGCCATAACCTCCTTTGAAGGTCCACACACACACACACACACACACACACACTCTGAAGATTTTGTAGAGGAAATGGCTGACAGCTAACCTGCTGAGACCTGCTCACTTTCAACACCATTCTTCCATCCCATCTTCAGCTCATTCACTCCAACTCTGTTTCTGCTATGTCACCCTTGCCTGTTTCCTACCACATATTCCTTCTTTCTTTCCTCCCACCTCGCTTGGCTCAGCCTCACTTTCCCTCCATTACAGCCAGTATTCTCTCATCGTGCCCTTGGCCTCCTCATTGATGGACTCTTTGACCTCTTGAACCTCATCTCAGCCCCGTCAACAGAGAAGCCACCTGTTTTCTGCAGCTAGGCTTCTGCTGCAGCTGGACAGCGGCCATTTGTCACATCTGAATAGGGCATCGACACCAAATCACTGTAAGGATCATCGATGTACAT
The DNA here is from genome assembly GCA_025447795.1 of Speoplatyrhinus poulsoni. Lineage (NCBI taxonomy): Eukaryota > Metazoa > Chordata > Actinopteri > Percopsiformes > Amblyopsidae > Speoplatyrhinus > Speoplatyrhinus poulsoni. The sequence goes on along the minus strand of JAOEGT010117988.1, from coordinate 7,834 downwards.
TGGAACTATGCTGACACAACGTATGCTCCTCCATTGCGTTATGCCACTAGATGGAAAGAACATCCAGTGGAACGCAGACCAAGATATGTTCCTCCTTCCAGGTTCTTGGAGCTTCTAGCGATTCCAGTACGGCTTCCTGCAGCTTCAGACTACCAACTCTGAAGCTGAGCCCGCAGTAGAAGCTGGGTGCATTTCTCCTTGGCGTCTCACATCTTCAGAACACATATCAGATGGGATCCTGGAAAACATCCTCTAACTTTAAACCTCTAACCGAAAGCTTTCCTCGAACTCCTTTAAGGACAACAATTAATTTTCACTTTCTATTGGAACTATTATGAACTTTTCTTATGAAATATTTACAAATATTAAGAACATAACACAATACAATGTTATATAGGGGCTCTCATTTCCATTTCCATTTCGGCAGGAATATTAAGCATTAAACTATACTGTAGCAATGACGTCGTATAGATATATTTCCATTGCTACCTTCAAAAATCTAAGGAGAAGTCTACAGTATGTTAAATACAACATAACAATGTGCCAGGTAGTCAGCGCGTATCTTATCTTTATTGGTTCAAAATGCCGGCACTATATTGTTTAATGAGCGTTTGATGTTGATGAGGACCATGACATGGATATAGATGCATGTGGCCATGATGTGCCTTGCTTATAGTGGGGCAGGTCACGTTTACCAGTCAGTTTTAAACTGCAGGCACCCACTTCATGGCACCATAACTTTCCCTCGTCTAAACATATCTGCGTCACTTTTCTAGTCTGTTAAAAGGTTAACATACCAGCCCTTTTTTCCACATATTTACAAGATGTCCAGTCAATATACTGTCTTATTGTGACTTAATATACTGTCTTATTGTGAATTAATAAAAGCTTTAGAGAAACTGCAAACTGCATTCTCCACTGGATATTTGATTATGGGACACCAGGGGCTGTTTTTCTCAATCTATAGTGCCACCTGCGGCAAACCAATATCAGATGTGAAGCTGTTAACTAAACCAGCTGTTGGGCAGCCTGTTAGCTCCATTATATAAATAAAACGGTAACACTGTGGCGGGAGAAGATACGTTTCATGGATTATGGGAATGCTGCACAAGCCAGAGCACATTCCCTAACAAAGGGCTGCTTGGCTGCATGAATTAAAGCATCCATAAATAAGTGAGCAGAGGAAATATATGACAGAGCTATGCTGTGTCAATACAGAGAGAGAGAGAGAGAGAGAGAGAGAGAGAGAGAGAGATGATGATATGTTAGGGGTGGACAAAGAAAGCATTACGGCAAGATAATGATTCTTTTTTATGTACTCTAGCCAGACAGACAAAGCCAGGATTTATGGAATAAAGGAGATATACAGTAGACAGAAAATAGAGGCAACCGTAACAAGAACAGAATGAGTAACGGAACAAGGGAAGCAAACACATGTCCGAGGGAGACATTGTTTTTGTTTCTCCTCGTTGTGTTTCTCTAGCCGACATCTTTAACATAAATCAGGGTAGTTTATGGTGCCAAAAATGCACTTAAGGCGCTGTTCATAAACAATGTTTTTATGACTGTTCACGAGATTAACTCACTTAGCCCCAGACCCTGATGGGGTGAAATGCATGCTCGAAATATGTTTTATGATGAGGTGGTGGGGTGAGAGATGGAGGGATGAAAAGATAAAGAGAAAGGGGGGTGGGGGGGCCAGTACATGGAAACTTCTCATTGTTTAACTATATTATACTTATTACTTAGATTTAGATGTATTTAGTGTTTGGCTATATGGCCATGAACAATTTGAAATACTTTGCGATGAGATGCTGTTAAACTGGAACAAAGGAAATTAGAAAGAAAATTCATGGAAAAGGAATGTGATGACAGCAATCCTCTCACACACTGTTCCTACATGGGATGACATCCCATCTGTCTTTCAGTGTTCTGTCCATATTCACAGTAGCTGTGTGTGTGTGTGTATGTGTGTGTGTGTGCGCGCGAATGCGTGCGTGCTGTGTGTATCATACTTGTCTGTCTGCCAAGCTGCAGATTTGCTACCTGCTACAACTGAAAACACTCCCTCTATTGCACACATGGATTAATTAGGTGCTGGTGGGCCAAGAGATGCTTACGCAGGTTCACATGACACAGACCAAGGCCAAACATCCACAGAGAAGAATAGTTAATACCCTGCTTGTTATAATATCAAGTACTCTTGCGTGGCTTGACTTTAAAACGTCTGGCATAGGCAGGGTTCAGAGGTTTACTTCATTCTCAACAGCTTCATGGCCTGTCAAGGAAAGAAATTAAATGAATGAGAGACACAGCAGAAAGGGGAAAGGGGGGGGGATGACTTGTAACCAGAACCAGATTTCCAATAAAACCTTGTTTCCACCTTGGCCTGTCGACCTCAGTCTTATCCCCCACCCCTACAGTAAAACTGAAGTTTATCTCCTACACACACACACACACACACACACACACACACACACACACACACACAGTAAAATGTGAAGGGTGCGTAGGTGCAGTTGAGTCTTGGTGGGAAACACAGGACTTTTGACCCCCAGGGAGAGGTCAGAGCTAGGCCAGCAGGATCCTCAGTAAGAGAGAGCACAATGACAGAAATCACTACTGACAGCCAACTTCCTCTCTAGACAGGAAAGCAGGTAGCTAACTGCTCTTAAATGCCAACGACTGTTAAATCTACATTATCACCTGCCTTCAAAGACATGGTAGGTGCTGGCTAAGATTAGAAAACCGCAATGAAGCCATTAAAGGGATCAGATTACTTCTTGAAAAAGAACTAAATTACCCTTAGGACAAGAACATATGAAACACTTGCACACTAGTTATGCTTCATATGTTTGAATTCCCTGTAATATTAACAAAACACAATGACTTGGTATTTGGGGTGGGGTGGGCGGGAACAATAACTCAAAAGCATATTCAATTTACAATTTTGGGAGGTAACCAGTAGAGGGCTTAAACTAAAAATACTGATAATGATGTACATTTCTCAGCAATAAATAAATAACCTGGTTAGATGCATAATGTACAGGAATGGTATCAAGAAAAACCCACTGGTCTAAGTAACTGAGATTGGGTATTGACACGGAGCCCGGCCGGGCACATCCCGAAGAAGCAACGTGGCACCTCTCCATGCTATGGGCTCACACCCCATGGGAGGAACTGCGGAGGTCGGTGCGCTGCGACATGGGTGGCAGTATATGTCAGCGATCTTGATGGACCAGACTTGGACAGCAGAGGCTGGCTCTGGAGATGTGGAACGTCACCTCTCTGTGATGGGAGCTGGAACTTGTGCGGGAGGTGGAGCGCTACCATTTACATCTGGTGGGGCTTACCTCTACGCCTACGTCTTGGTTCTGGAACCGTTCTCTGGATATGGGATGGACTCTTTTCTACTCTGGAGTTGCCCATGGTGGGAGGTGCTGAGCGGGTGAGGAAATACTCACATGTCCCCGGCTGAGCACCGAAGCGTTAGACGAGAGGGTCATATGCACCAAACAGCAGTTCAGAGATTTATTTGACCTTCTTGGAGACCCTGAATAGAGTCCTGTATAGGGCTCCAGTAGGGGACTCCATAGTTCTGGGAGACTTCAACGCGCATGTGGGCAATGATGGAGATACATAGAGAGGAGTGATTGGAACAGTCTCCCAGATCTGAACCTGAACTATCTATAACAAACAACATGTTCCGTCAGCACTGACTGGATCGGTGTGATGCGGATGGGATGAGGATTAGCAGCGCTAAATCTGAGATCACGGGTGCTAACGTTCAAAATGGGCTTTCTCAGGAGGGTGGCTGGCTTCTCCCTTAGAGATAGGGTGAAAAGCCAAGCCATCCGTGAGGAACTCGGCGTAGAGCCGCTGCTCCTTTGCGTTGAAAGGAGCCAGTTGAGGTGGTTCGGGCATCTGGTAAGGATACTCCCTGGGCGCCTCCCCAGGGAGGTTTCCAGGCACGTCCAGCTGGGTGAAGGCCTCGAGGAAGACCCAGGATGTAGAGATTATATCTCCACACTGGCCTGGGAATGCCTTGGGATCCCCCAGTCAGAGATGGTAAATGTGGCTCACGGAAGGGAAGTTTGGAGTCTTAAGCTGCTACCCCTGTGACCTGACTACGATTAAGCGGTTGAAGATGGATGGACTGATTATGCTGCAGCTTGTGGTACATTTATAAAGTAAACTTGTTTTTCATATTTATTACAATATCTATATTTTATATTTATATAATATTTGCCATATTAAGCCATATAGTAAGAAGAACATTATTTGCAGGTTTAATGAGACCTATTATGAACCACATTTGATTTTTTCAAACACACTAGGAAAAATATACAGATAGTGTAGGAAGACTGCTGTGAAATATTACATTTTCCAAACATTATAGGCAAAATATACAGATGACATTGCGTAGGAAGACTGCTGAGATTTCTCTAAACATTATACAGTATACAGATAATGTATAGGAAGATTGCTCTGAAATATTGAATCTTGCTACAATATCTTTTGTTTTTTGTTTTATCTTTTCAGCAGCTAGAGGCAATCACATACTTTGCCATAGCCCAAGTAAATCTGTCCTAGCAAAGTACCAAGCATACTACATCACCAGCTAGCATAACGTTATTTACCATCAAGCAAAACCGGCAAAGCTAATAAAGTCTCATATGTCAAATTGCGTATTACGATATATTGTGTTCTATGTAACCCTGTGACACATTTCTATCCTTTGTAAGACTTATGTACTGTATGATAAGAGTTACCTTATCATATGAGCAGGGATACTTATGCTGTAGGTGAATATAATCACTAGAAAATTGGGATTACTGTGATAAAGCTGTAGTCAGACGGATTTTGAGCGGAATCATGCGTTTGTTATTTAATAGGATTTCAGTTGGTCTGCCACCATTAGTTCTGGTGTGTGACATAAAGTCAGAATAAAAGTCAGAATCTATTATACAGTATCTCTTTATTTTGTATGGCATTGACAACAACATTAATGGATGCAGTAGCCTCATGGGAATAGAAGTTGTTTGCTGGTTTGAGACTGGGGCACACTCCTTTGTTTGTTTTCACACCTCAATGTGTGTACCAATCCATAGTTTGTTCCATTTACTGGTATACAAAAAAATAAGTGAAGCAGTCGAACATTAATAAATCAACCAACACCCACATGCAACTTGATTTAGTTATACATAGTTATACACAGTTATACATTGGTGTTTCAATGTAAAACTAATCAAGTTTAAAACGTTCTAATCTTAAAGACGATTGATGAAAGAGCTCCAAAATCTAAAGAGATTCAAAAGCATTGTATAGATTTGATGGTGAATAAATAAGTAGAACTATGTTCTCTCTTTTTGTGTTAGATGCCGCCATTAAAAAGAACTACGTTCCAAGATGGTTTTGAGTGTAGTTGTTTGTTTACATCAAATATGAGCTGAGTTGATTTGCAGGGTAATAAAATATCGATAAAAACTGTTTATAACCAGACTTACTGTACCACAGTAAGCACTGAAGTCTGCAAGCTTGCTAGTTCTCTTAACACTTTGCTTCTTGAGCAATGAAATGAAAACACCTCGCAACCTGTAAGATTAAGGCATACAGTAGCATGGCTATTGATAATGGATGTATATCTTTCCCAAGGCTACGTCTGCTACTCCAATATGCTGCTATCTGCTCTAGCAGACTGTGTATAAAGTCCACAGTACATATTAGTGATTTACTAGGCTATTTACAATGCTCCCACAACCCCACATTTCTAGCATTGTAACTCAGACCCATATTACAGGTTCAGCCAGCTGCTTATCTGAAGTAATAATGAAAGCTGGTTCCCTTTAGATGAACTATATATTTTTGCCATATCAATGCCAGTTTGGTTGCCTCCAAGGGATGATTTTTAATGAATAATATAAGATATTGACTGTGATGGATGAAAGTTTAGCCTGCTAAACATACACACAGGCACATGCACACTGTTGCATTGTATATTTCCAAGGACACACAAACACACACTGTCACAAAACTCCTGTTGGAAATACACAGACAATTAAACATACAACTGTACAAAACAAAAACATATTTAAAAAGACACATATACACTCATCAGATGTCAAAGCAACAGATCATTTGTCGACCGTTTTACTTTACTATTGTGCTTAGTGAACATGAATACTTTCAATTGACGAATACAAGCTATTTGTCTCCTGCTATAATTTATTGCTGAGTATTCTCAGTTTAGGGAGCAATGGGTGACAGAGGGAAGCAGGTTGATTTAAAGAAGAGGAATTACTCCTACAGACGCAAATGAGAATCAATAGACTATAATCCCTGCTGAAAGAACACACACACACACAAACGCCAGGATAAATCACAGGCGCATATACTGTATAATGCACAGTACAGCGCAGTAAACAGACATACAGAGGTGTGTGATACATATGAACATGCAACACACAAACAGACACCACAGTCTTTATATACACAACTCCACACAGCATGCGCACTCACGCCGTGTGTACGCGCACCTTCCCCCCCACTTTTTTTTTTTGCGTGCCAAAAAGCCAGCTCATTCCCTTTGGCCTCTAAAGCAGAATTAAAGAGCGTCTGAGATCTGTATCAGTGGATTTAATCAGAAACAGGTGCTAGCATGCTCTCTCTCTCTCTCTCTCTCTCTCTCTCTCTCTCTCACACACACTTCAATTTTCACCGTGACATTATCTAGCTAATCTGTTAATAGTATTTAAAGAGAATTAGATTATCTTTGAACCATGACCCGTACCTAGATGTCCTTTTATCCCGTCAGGATATTGCTCCATAACCATTACACAGCAGTCACATCGGCTACGTGAGATAAAGTGTTTAAAATTAGTCACACTCATTTATTTTGTATTTTCTGCTGTGCAAAAATACTAAACGCAAAATAATATCCTGGATGTTTTGGAGAACGTGTAATGCAGTATCTGGCAATGGTTAAGGCAGGAAACATAATTGGATTCGTGAGGTTGGCACCAAAGGTCACTCGGAGGAGAGGGGAGGAGAAAATGGAATGGAGGTGAGTGGAGGAGCAATGTGAGAAGATAACAGGAGAAGATGGGAATAAACCCTCCCCAGGTATTCCCACCAAAAATGTACTCAATTATTTGTTTTCTTTATTTTTTAACAGATAATACAGTACCTGGGTGGATTATACCTGGTTGGAATGTATGCAGTCTGGACTTGGAAGATGCTGGCTAGGACAAATGGGGACATGATTGAAGAAGGAACAGAACAAAGTGCATCCAATGCAGACATAAGGTGAGGTGGTCTTCACTTGGAGCATCTGGTAGCATGAGAGATGAATTACTGCAACCCCCTCCCAGAGGGACTGCCTTGCATTAAAAAAAAAAACTCCCCAAACTGCACCAGAGCCATCATGCTATTTTAGGAACATAGCTGCTCTCTCTCAATCTGTAATAAAACATTGATAATGTTTTCCTGCCCTCTTTTCAGTTGAATTTGTTCTCTGTATTCTCAAAATTTCCTGCAATGTGTTTGTCTTTTCTTTTTATCACTGATGTGAAATGTATGGTATTTCCAGTGGCGGGCCGTGCATTAAACACCTAGGTCTTCACTGATGTCCTACTTAGTCCGACTTCAATAAATAGCTCTCACAATACATTAATTTATGACACAACTTGACCATGGCTGGAGAAATAGTATACAGAAGCACTACTGGGCTTTGCATCACCTCAATTGTATACAAAACTGGCTATTTTCCAGCGCATTTAAAAATCAATAAACCCGCACCAGCAATTAAAACATATCTACGTGGTACTGTCAAAAC
>JAOEGT010117977.1:0-12053 GCA_025447795.1 Speoplatyrhinus poulsoni | reverse complement strand
CTGATACAGTGCTGATACAGTGCTGTTACTGTCCTGTTACAGTCCTGTTACAGTGCTGTTAGTGTTGATACAGTCATGTTACAGTTCTGTTACAGTGCTGTTAGTGTTGTTACAGTGTTGTTACAGTGCGGTTACAGTCCTGTTACAGTGCTGTTAGTGTTGATACAGTCCTGTTACAGTCCTGTTACAGTGCTGTTAGTGTTGTTACAGTCCTGTTACAGTGCTGTTATTGTTGTTACAGAGCTGTTACAGTCCTGTTACAGTCCTGTTACAATGCTGTTAGTGTTGTTACAGAGCTGTTACAGTCCTGTTACAGTCCTGTTACAGTGCTGTTAGTGTTGATACAGTCCTGTTACAGTGCTGTTACAGTGCTGTTACAGTCCTGTTACAGTCCTGTTAGTGTTGTTACAGTGTTGTTACAGTGTTGTTACAGTGCTGTTACCGTGCTGTTAGTGTTGTTACAGTGTTGTTACAGTGCTGTATGTGACTCACAGCTGGGGTTCCATCTGAGTAGACAAACGTGCCCTCCACGTTGATGTCATTCAGACCCACCCAGGCTTCAGCGGGCATGTGGGCTGCAGGAGATAAAGGACAATGTTGTGCCTCATGTCTACTTCCACTGTAATAGCTACTGGTATCTCTGGGCCAGAAAAGAGCTGGAAATCAACTCTTTATGGTCTAGCAACAGCACCAGATGTAAACAATACGTGCATGCACGTTAGATTACAACTAATACAGAATAACCAAGACTATATATACTGTATATATATACACACATACACACACTCACATACATATGAAGGGAACTAACTAACATTTAGTAACTCATTTGTTTTATATTGGGTAAATATGAATTACTAGACACATGACTAAACAATACTTTATAATAATAACATTTAAATTGTCATGTAAAGATTTTAAAATCATTCTGTGTTCTACCTTGAGAAAGCCCTCTGAAAGCCCCATGGTGTGTATGTGCGTGCATGCGTGTGTGTGTGTGTGTGTGTGTGTGTATGTGTGTGTGTGTGTGTGCGTGCGTGCGTGTCACACTCACCTGTGAGGAAGCTCAGGTCCTCTTGGGAGTGGAAGCTGGCCAGGTGTCCTTGCTGTCTGACACAATACGTCTCAGCATCTTGCCACGACTGGGAGCTCTCCGTCTCAAAGTGGTAGCAGAAGTCCCCAAACAGCAGGTAGCCCAGGTCACAGTGGGAGTCTGGAGGCAAAACAGCTGTGGTGTCATCCCTACCATCTGCCATGCCACTGTGCTCAGCCTATACACCAGGGCGCTGCTTTAAACCAATGGGGCTTTAGACTTTATACGACCCCCCCTCCTTCCTACACACACTATCTATGTACATGCATGTACTGTAGGGTGTCAAAATAGAAGAACATATAGTTGTGGTAGTTGGTACAGTAGCATAGACTGTATAACGATAATAACATATACAATACAATTAAACGGGACAAGTACAGTTACAAAAATACATCTAAATAATAAACAAAAAGCTAGAGCCTATTAATAAATCTACACTAATAAAGAATACTAACAAGTTAAAATGTTTTCGAACCATCTTGTGAACCCTTGGGACTTTTCAAGCCACACATTGAGCACTGTCTTAAACCATTATTATCATGGTTTATTTGCGTGTTGTGTGAATCGGATAGTGTTTGGGGTGAGGGGGGGGTAACTGACCTGGAGCTGCGGTGGGTATCACATTGTGGCCCCCTGTCATCTCACATATGTAACCTAAGCTCTTGAAGCAGTTGGTCGTTTCCCATTTGCCTTCATAATTTCCTGAAGGAGAAAAAAAAATGTTTTAACGATCTTACCACAGTCACTTTGGAACTCATGTTGGTTTTAAATACAAATGTGCTTACCTGTGAAAATCTGCCCACAGTCCCACAGGTTGGGGGTGTTCTGGGGCCAACCAGAGCCCCAGTTGGTCACAGTGACTGGGCTCTTGTCCACCCATGAGAAGGTCCCATCTTTGTCCTTATCTGATCACACCAGAGGGAACAGACGACCATTGAGAAAGATTTGACAATTAGCTGAATTTACTGTAAATAGGCAAATGAGCACGAGAGAACTACGTGCAGTACCTGACAGACCAATCCAGATGTCCGGAATGTCGACTTGATGGAAGTCGGGAAGCATTCCGTTTATGAAGTACTGTTCATCCTGACTGCAGACACAAACGGCACAAAGATGGCATATTATTATTAAAATATTAAGTCTCTCAATGAGCCGCGATCCAGCCTTGTTTAAATACACGCCAAATTAATCACGTCAAGGCTTTATTTTTAAAACCGTGTTTATCGTGCGTACAGTACATCCATATTTCTGAGGCCTTCGCGGTTTATATTGTCTTCAATACAATACCTGTTTATGGTGAGCAAGTTGGCCCCCAAGCCTGAACATGTGGTCTGGGCCTGATGCCAGGTGGTGAGTAGATTGACATTACTGACCAACCAGTAACAACTTCCACCAAAGCTGACCCAACCAGCAGGACAGACGGCTATTAGGGAGGGACAATGTGCTTCATTAAAACGTGCATTCTGTCACTGCTCCGTGTAAACTGTTTTTAAAGCTGCTCTATGAACAGAATTCTTACTAACACTGGTCAGAAATGTCTTATTTATTTGAACACTATTGCATTCACTTACTGTTGAGGCCTCGTTTGCACATGAAAGGGCGTTCGTGTCGGCATGCATGGACCCTCCACTTGCCATACTCATCTCCCGGCTCTTTGATCAACGCAGAACACGTCCCTGCCACCGTATCGCTGTCGGTAAAAGTGTGCCTTATGTTTAGGGTGCACATCTAGGCTTAAATGTGTTGTACATTTACAGATTTGACTCTCTCTTACATTGGAGAGGGCTGTCCTTCTCCCCAGTTATCAAATTCGGAATGGGAAGAACTGTCAGACCAGGAAAACTGAGTGTTGCCAGATTGAACTTGACATGATAGCTTGTTACATTGCTGTGGGGAAAATAAGACATTCCATGACATAATTGAGCATAAAGGTGCTCCTGGAAACTTCTATGACTTTTACAACAAGCAATCCATGTCAGATTTAACCACCGGTTCTACCAATCACAGTAGAGCTGCTACTGTGCGTGATTCTGAATGGTACAGTAGGTAGACCGGTAACATCTTCCTGTATCTCATTGAGTAAATATGCAATGGAGTAACCTAACGCAATCTATTATAGTTCATCATAGACTCACAAGTGTGGAAAAGCCAATCCAGAGGTCGAAATAAGAGGAGTCCAGTCTGCTGATGACATATTGCTCTTCTGCAGATGAGGTCAGCGAGACGAGGTCTCCTCCTTCTCTCACACAGTCAGACCTAGCGGTCATCCAGCTCTTACTGCCGTCATCCTTTAGCTTGTAGCAGTTTGAGCCGTATTCTCTCCACCCATTGGCTATATCACACTGGACAGGAGGGTTGGCTGAGGAGCGATACAAAGGCTTAAAACATGCTAGCATTTCCCCCTAGCGCTAGCATAAAGGTTCAACATATGGCTCATATTGAATACTGCTCCATGAATGGATGATGAATGGCGTTGAACAGATGGACCTACGGTTGAAGTGCTTGCAGATGTATTTTCTCTTTACATTGCAGTTCTCGTCATTCCACCTCCCACCATCTGCACCCAGCATCTGACCACAGTCCTCTCCTGGTTCATTCCCATAGTTATCAGGCTGGCCTGGCCTCCAGAAGCTACAGGAAAGGAGGTAAATAGTACACTATGCATTGTTGTTTAATTTTACACATTACAGTGAAAATGGTTTAACTTTCATTGTGCTTTTATTTGGATTGATTATTCTGCTTTGTTCTGTCCGTCAAAGCACTTTGTAAAGTGTTTTTAAAGGTATTCTATAAATAGTTTATTATTATATTATTATAATAAAACACAGCTGTAAACGTAATCTACACTACACTACAGCAAATAAGTCAAGTAAATATCCATAATATTGTAACAAGGTTTACATACGCTAAATACTCGATATAGACGCTCCCATCAGACCATTCATAGATGCCCTCAACAGTTTGGTCATTCAGCCCCATCCAGTATACCTCTGTACCGATCTGTGTTCTTACCCATTGCTAAAAATTGTAAATGGAGAAAGATATATCAGATAATTAGAACATAGTTAAGGAATTGCAAGGTCTCTGTTGTGTTTGTCCGTTGACTCACCCTCTCATGAATGTCTTGAATGCTCATCAGGTTGCCATTCTGCGCCAAGCAGAATTCAAGAGCTTCCAGCCAGGATTTTGTATCAGCTGAGAAGTAGTAACATTTCTCTTCATAGGGCCTCCAGCCTGGTTGACACTGGCTATAGGCTGGCAGGGCAAAAATCATTATGATATATGAAAAACAATATAATGTCAGTGGAAAGTTGAGATTTGTGTGTGCCTTAAAATAATTAAAAAGGACATTTTTCATTTAAATGGAATTTCTCGAGTTACAGGAAGGATTTAGGGAAGTCTACTCAAATGATAGCCTTGTGATACCATCCAGATCTAGAAAGCTCCAGTTTAATTTCAGAGCGAGTGTAAGGTTGGAATCACTCAAAATAAAAAAAGCGTTTATCAACAGGGTAGAAAAGAGTAGGTCAATCAATGGTTAGTTTTTCATTTAATGGTGAAATCTAGAGTAAGTCTTTCAGTTTAACTGGTGCTATATTTCATGTTAGGTTTCCTGATTAGGCGAGGTAAAGGCAGGTAGTCCAATTTTGTGTACATTTGATTTAAATCTATTTGCACCACCTTTATGACCTTTATAACGCTTTTAAACTGAAAGGTTTTTTATTTGCAACAAAGTCAAACTAAAGCTCATGAGATCATGTTTAAGAAATAAAAATAAAATATGTGATACCATGCTGGCAAACCAAGCGTGTTTTGCTATTTTTGCTCAAATATTTACTATAGGCTCCTACAATATCTTTGTAGTATGTAGTCTAACTACTGTATACGGTAGACAATTCCCATGAGTGTTTATTCACAACAGTAATCTTAACATCAATGCTACACTGCCCAAATGTATTAGTTTGTATGTTTGGAATAATTTGACTCATTAATGGGACTAGATTTTGCTGAGCCTCAAGATACACCTAATTCTAAACATCTGTAATATGCTTGCTGCTTATGTCCCCTATGTGCATGAAATATCATGGACTAACGCTAGAGGCAATCCTGGTCTAAGGTTAATCAGTAAGTGCCATTAAAGGGACAATTAACATTTAACTACTGTGCTATAATCTCCCTAGTCAGCAATGCACTTCTGATGCACCCTAATTAACAGATAAAAAATAACTTACATTACACTTACACTCACACATGGATGGTAAAAACACGCACGGAAAAGGTCTTGCATTTCATATCATTTTAAAACAAAAAGCGAAATGTGTAACATATCTAATTATATACAATAATAATGTTTTATGATATTATACATACATGTAAAAACAATTTCATCCAAATAACTATAAATAAATAAATAAATAAATAAATATAATAATTATAAATATAACTAAATTCCAGAAATATAACTAAATTCCAGACATTAAACCTTCCCTTGGGAAGCAAATGGTTGAAAATATTAACAAATACAAATTATTCTTACAAAAAAAAAGAAAGTTAACTCACCTAGAGAAACAAGGGAAGTCAAAATTAGAAGTAGCAGTGCCATTGTTGGCGTTGTGATCATTAACTAGATTACTTCAAGAAGGTTTTGCATTAATCATGCAAGTGTACTTCTTTACATCCTAATAGATGTTAGTCCATCATGACATCCCCTTGGACTGGCCCTGTGTATTAAGTGTGCAAGCTGCTAGCTAACACACGTCTGAGCATCTTCTCTTTTGATAGCTTCTTTTCAGCACCAGTACAGGGTCCAAAGAGAGAGCAGTAAAATATGAATGACACTCGATCACTTGACCAATTTGCTAAATTACAACAGACTTTGCGTGGGAAGAAAAGAATGCCTTTTTTTGCCCATTAATTAAATGCCCATATTTCATTAATAACAGTTATCAGTACTACGATAATAATGATAGTAAAGCCCATGTTTTGTATTGTAAAGCACATACATTTAAAAAATAAAAATAAAAATCAGTCTGTGTCCATCTTCTAGTATAATGTTACTAGAAGATGAACACACTGCCTTTTATTGTATTTTCTAAGCTAACCCATCAACATCCAAATAGCACCTTATATGTAATATTATGGACATGCACAGTTGATATATTCTAGAAAGTGCACAAATTTGGACAAACATTGAAATCAAAGTCCAATTATGGTTACAACCGCATGCACACCAACTGTCTATAAAGATTATACAACCAAAACTGACTTGTATCGTTACTTTTTAACTTAATGGTAAAAGCTGCAAAGGTTTATAGAAAAATTATGTATGTGAAATATTTACAACTTAACCAGATCTAATCAAAAACAACAATAATAAAATACATCCTTGTAGTACATTAGCTAGATAGTAGCTAGCTAGTACATTAGTTAGTGATGCAAGAAATGACAGAAATTATATTTCAGGAGAATGCAAATTTTGTTATATCTTGTAATTGCTGAAAGAGTATGAGAAGGCCAACCTGAGAGGTAATAACAGGTAAAAACTAACAGAAAAAAAAATACATTGAATTAGTAATCTTGATATAGTTTATTTTAACAGTTCATACCAATACTACGTAAAATCAATAGGGAAAGATTTTAATAGTCAAAAGGATAAATGTTAACACAAATTAGAGCAATTAACACAACCTTCCAGAGCAAGCTTGTTTGTAATTTGCTATAGATAAGAAAACAAATACAAACATATACTATATAGCAGAACAATGGCGTTACAACAATGTTTCTCAAACAATGTAAATAATATTTGCAAATAATTTCAAAATACACATTTGGACAATGTATTTTGAATACAATTTTTATAAATGACAAATTAGCCAAATATTCTTTGCAATTAGTTGTAGTATAAAGAGTTAAGAGACATTTAAACTGAAAGCCTAGAAATTGCAGTTAACATGTAAAAAACTACATACAATTCTTAATTCAGCACAAAAATATACTCATACTTCACATCTAGTCTAGGAAAATAGTGCACTGCAATGAAGTACACTTATAGTTTAGAACACCATCAAAGATATACACCTATTTCAAAATACAAAACTCCACATATATTAAAATATATCTGAACAATTTGGCAGCAACATCTGTCTTTTAAATCTTTTGAACAAGCTTTGATTGGAATTTCTGACAGTCCAGCTATCGTCAAATATACATTTTATATTAGGAGAAAGAAAAAATAATCCCTGCCATCTTGGATCAATCTCGGTTGATCACTTCATAACATTATCCACCAGAACTGGAAATATGCACCACATGGCTTGCTGTGCTATAGTACTGATGTTCTGAGGTCAATATTAGCTTTATTGAGACTTTAGATTTGTTTCTGCTTGGCAACCTGCAACAAACATACAGTACGTTGGTCGGGTCCCTGTGAATTAACTTTGACTGTTGACGAGTTAATCTGATGCCGCATTTGACAGTTTTGGATGTTGATTTCGGCAATGTTGCCATGGCTACAAGTCCTTAAGACTAAACCTGCAAAAAGTGCAGCCTTATAAAGTCATCTGTATTATACTACGCCTTTATACATCTACTCCATAAAGGAAGACATTCCAAGCCATAGCTGCTTAGTTTATGAACATAAATCATACAGATATGACGTTATAAGGATTATTTATAAAACAAACAAATCCTCTAATCAATCCTGCACTTCAGATAACTTAATTACACATATGTAGACGCAAGAAAAAACACACTTTCAGAGGTCATCTAATTGTGTATTACTTGAGCCAAGTAAGGAGAGCGAGGCTTTTATAAATGAACAAATTTGTTGTACACAAAATAACTTGGCTTATAATCAGCCAGGAACGATTGTTCAGCCGCCATTAGAAATACCAGCAATCTATAAGTGATGGGTTATGATCAAGCCTAATACAGTTGAGCAACTCTAAATATCCTAAATAGCTGCTTAAAAGGTACGATCATTGAATGCAATATAGTGCACCCCCAGAATAGCCCATTTCTGCCCTAGCTCACTAATAGTGTTAATGGTAGCAGGAGCTAGATAAAGCACCTTAAAGCACTGTAGGGGGAGGGGTAGAGAGGAGGGAGGACAGGAAGAGTTGAAAGGGCTCATCAAAAAAAATAGTTTTTTAATTTAAAATAAAAATGAATAAATAAATTTAAAAAATGTAGGAAATGAAATGTAATGCCTGTTTTAACCACAATGGGAATCGTGGACCAAAAACAGGAGTGTATTTTTAAACTAAATTAAATTAAATGGACCCATGGCAAAAACAATGTCATATGTCCAAGTCCTCCACACTGCAGTGACGACCAAGCAGTGCGATGTGAGGAGCCTGCCCTGGACAATATCCATCCAAAGTGCAACCTCTAGACAAGCTCAAGCCTCGCAAACACAATTACACCCAGGGTTATACTAGAAATACAGGGCTGAATCACAAGTAACCTCCTCTTGTGCAAGTGATCCAATATTGCTTAAGAGGCTTTGCAAAAATATTTCCAGTTGAATCTTTATCTTATTAACATTAGGAGATTAAATAAACGTCTCAAAGTAAATACAGCACAAATTAATACATCACAAAAAAATATATATCACAAGCAAGAAAAAAAATGATCTAAATTATAAAAAAAAAGAAAAAATAATAGTAATTGTAAACGTGCCACTGTCCAAGAAGACTTCAAAGAGACTTCAGGCATTGTCTTTCGTGCACGACACACACAAGCAATAACGGGGCACATTTCATTGCCACTCGGTGCATATTAAACATCAGTCTTTACCAGGTGATTGACACAGCGCGCCAAACCCCATCCCCGAATGGAGCGTATACGAATTAGGTTTGTGTGCGTGCTGGTGACCGTCGGTGACCCAGCAGTCACCTGGAAGTGGAGGCTGGTCGGTGGTCACATGCAGTTGGCCACGTTGCTGGAGCCCTGGCCCACGTCTCTGATCTGGCTGATGTGGGAGGAGCACACGGCCACTCCTGCGCCCGCTCGGCAATGAGACACCGAGCCCACCAGCTCCCACCTGGCGGGGAAGAGACACAAAATGAGCGCACCTTGCAGGCGATCGGCACGACTCGGTGCCAGCCTTGTTAAGCTATAGACAGGCCCAGCCCAATTCATCACAGATTCAATTAGTTACCTGAGCCAGTCGCCTATGAGCCCCACAATAAGGCCAAGTTACAAGTAAGGGGAGTAGAGGCATGCTAAAAATGCTAATTAGAATATTAGTAAATTGCAGAACAGCACCCTCCCACCCTCACCTACACAGTTTGACATCTGACCCCTCACCTGTTCATGCGAGGCTCAAACGCTTCGACGGTGTTCAAGTAAATGTTCCCATTGTGGCCGCCCACCGCAAACACTCGTCCCATCACCGTGGCGACCCCGACGCCCCCGCGCGGAGTGGTCAGCTCGGACACGTACTCCCAGCGGTTCTCCCGGGGGTCAAAGCGCTCCACGGAGCTCAGGGGGGAGTTATCGTCAAAACCACCTTCGGGGGAGGGGTGGGGAAAGAAATGAACACTCCACATTCCAGAAAGGTGCTCCCAAATCATCTCACTCTAAAACCTAATGTAATAATATATGAAATAACTCACTGTCGAAAATATTTGTCTAAAAGCTAAAACAAAATATTTGTCCAAAAGCTAAAACAAAAAACTGAATAAAAAGAAATAAAATGTTTTGTGTGAGCACAAACCAGAAAGGTGGAAAGTAAAAATAAAAGAAATAAATGTCAAAAGGACAACATTTGTCTGTTGGACCCTCATTAAACTGTGTTTAGAACAACGTGAAGAATAAGATAGAGGAGGTATGTATGATAATAGCTAGCAGTAAACATCTACTCTTTCTACTTGAGTAGCATTAAGCCATGGAAGGATGCCTGGAATGACAATAAAAACAAGCCCACACCGATTACCTGTAATCAGTAACCAGGTGACTTTTACAAAACATTAACATTTCCCTTTCCTGGTTCAGATGTGCTTATTCACCGTTAGCCCAAAAAGGAATGCAAATAAGACACGTGATACTGGGCTAGGTAGCTAAGCATCGTCGCTAGGGCTCACATGAAACAGCCTGTACAGCGTCTGACTCACCCACTACGTAGAGGCAGCCGTTGAGCTTGCTGACGCCGTTGCCGGCCCGTCGTTGACCCATCTCCTTCACCTCGGTCCACTTGTTGTGGTGGGGGTCGAATCGCTCCACGCTGGACAGAGAGGCCACGCCGTCGTTGCCGCCGACCGCGTACACGTGGCTCTGTGGGAGAACAGAACTCATGGGCTGTCAGACGTCACTCAGATGTCTGACAGCTCCCCCTACGGGACCGCCCGACTGTTAGGGTGCACTACCTATGGTGGGACATGTGAAGTGGAGCTATGTGAACATTTTGGTTTTTGTATTACGGTATTGTTTCACTGTACATTTATTTTCATTTGACCATAAAACGTATTATGAACTTATTACATTTAAATTCATATTTCCTCAATTCAACAGCTGCTGCATTCATTTAAATGTGTTGCTCCCCCAAGTTGTTAACATTATAATATTCCTATATTTGTTATAACTGTCCTAAAACGCGTAATATTCAACATATACTGCAGCAATCAATGCAGTGCAACGTAGCCTATATCACGAGTGCTGGGAGCCAGGGCGGATCAATTCCCTTGAGAATGTGCAGGCAGCGTGCAAAAGCATGGTGGAGAAAACCCCCCTGAAAACAGGTGCGGTGTGTAACAGGCTTTACTGTCTCTACTTGGGTGATTTCTTTCGTTCTTGAACTGCATGTCAGCTGGGTTGAGGGAGAACCACACATCACGGCTAGTGGGTTTGGCTAGCAGAGATCTGTGGGAGTCCTGCTAATGTTCCGCTTACCCCCAATGCCACAGAGCCCACCCCGCCTCTGGGGGTGTTCATGGGAGCCACGGCGCTCCACGCGTCGCTCTCGATGTCGTAGCGTTCCACGTCGTTGAAGCACGAGTTGTCGTCCAGACCGCCGATTGCATAGATGGGGCCGCCGAGCGCCGCGAGGGCGATGCCCCTCCTGGGTGCAGAGCCAGACAGAACGCCCATCAACCACACAGAACATGCACTCTGCCCCATTGACCTCAATGTAGCTTTTTGACAAAAGCCAATAAAACCCTAATAATATTAGCTGTAGGTTTTTCCCCCCTTTTGTTTATTTTCTTGCTGAAGAGCCTGCACACCTTGTGTGCGGCAGGACTATGGGACGTGTTATCGGGTGCTTTCGTACCTCTTGGTGTTCATGGAGGCTCTCATCATCCACTTGTTGGTGAGGGGGTCAAACATCTCCATGTTGCCTAGGTGCTCACTGCCATCATGGCCTCCGACCGCATACACCTTCCCTGGAAATACACAAACGCCACTTGGATCAGAAGTCAGGCTTGATGACAGCAGTTCTTTAACCCTCGCGCTGTCCTATGGGTCAAAATGACCGGTGCACTTGCCAGTAGCGGGCAGCAACCACAACACGGACATATGACATTCCGCGGTTTGCTCCCCCTGCTGCTAGTCTGCTGAAATGCCTTAGGACAGTGGGAGGGTTAAACATTTATTATCAGTTTTGTATAGGATAGGAGCATGCATGCCGTTTTATGTCCCACACAGTTACACAATTTCAAAATGAGTATGTCATCAAATCATAGCAGTTTTAGTTTTTGCTTTCATAAAGACCTATATTATATTCTTAAAACAAATGTAGCTATTAACATTTGGCACATGTATCATATCAAATCAAAAAGCCTAAATATAGAGTTTATTTGCATTCCTTGTCCACCCAGTGAAGAACTGGGCCATTTGTGAAATCATATTTTAATAGAGAACATCTGGGTAAGGTACAGTAGGCCTGTGTAACGCTCCCCTGTTCTCGCCGGGGTAGCACGGCCGGAGAGGGACTACCCACATCCCCAGCGCCTCACGCCCA
>JAOEGT010117966.1:0-12053 GCA_025447795.1 Speoplatyrhinus poulsoni | reverse complement strand
ACGTTTAGTAGGGGCCTCATAGCCACTTTGGAGCCACATTAAAGGGGATTTTGAATGGTCACCTATGAGGCGATGAAGCAAGTACGTAAACAAAAAGCCCTCAGAGGAATTGTACCAAGGTATTACCTGGGTCCTCTACTAATGATAAAATATCCTACCGCTGAGCATAAATCTGTGTGTGTGTGTGTTCCCTCAAGATACATGTGGGTAAATCTCTGTGGCTGCGTTTCATCACAGGTGAACACAGCAGGACAACTAATGGCGACACTGTAGCCAATTGTGTGTGTCTGTGTGTGTGGCCCCTAGTGGCCTGTTACCTCAGAAGTCTGCCCAGGGTCTGTCATGGGTGTCCCACCACCCCTCCCCATCTGTCCTCACCTTGGCCTGATGAGGAGTCACATGGGACAGGATGCGAACATCACAACACCAAACACAATTTGTCTCAGTCCCTGAAAATATTGTCCCCGGAGTCAGTCTCTATTTCCACAGCTCTCCTCTGTCTCCGAGGTAGATCAAGGTGACAGAGGCCACACAGTGCAGACGCCACATTCCCTTCTAGTGAGAGAAGGAAGAAATATTGAAAGTGAAGCAGCAGACAGCATTGTGTGACGTATGATGCAGATTTACATAGAAACCATCAAATAATTACAGCGGCCTGATATGCTAAAAATAACATTATGTAGCCAACAAAGTTTGAGAGAAAAAAAAAACATAAAGCTCATCACTGTCCAAAATCATCTTGTTTTAAAGCTCTTTGCAATGCTGTTTATATCTCTCTGAATGTTGCCAGTTTCTTTGCAACCAAACTGACACCTTCCTTACGATAGGCTGCAATGCAGTTTTCCCATACAGTAGCATAATATACAGTATCTTTTACCCAACTTCAAGTAAGACAAATATATTTAAACGTGTTCATATATTAAGATTTCTGGATCCTTGCTGTAAAGTAGACCTTTGTATTTTAGACCATGAAAAATATAGTCTAATTACTGTATAGAATTATCTTGTCCTTACATATACACAAATTTCACACATTATTAAAAGAAAATGTGATATGTTGAAGAGCTATTGACTGACTTGACTTATATCTATAACTAATATTTTTAAAAATAAGTAATACATTTCTGCTCTATCTGTTCAAATACAACCAATTTGGAGACCTAGATTATATTTCACCACAGCAGTAAAACAATGTTCTACGCCACACTTACATTCAATATTATTCACTCTAACTAACAAATGTCAACAAATGGGTCCAAAATCAGGAGATCTCTGGCAGGCATTATCATGCTTACATTATGAATCCATGGCTCTGGTGTAGAGAAAGTGACAAAGCCAGATGTTATGCTACGTCGGCACACTGGTAATAAGAGACATGTATTTGTGTGTCGTCCAGCAGAGCAGGTGCTGCCACAAGTCATTATCTGTACTGATGATAGCACTCGGCCATGTTTGCTGGCGTCAAGCTCCATATATAGCAAACATAATGAAATCAAATGAGTGAATGGGGAGGAAATATGTGTACATGTAAACATATTTCATTGATTTAGGATGCCATGGCAAAAAAAAAAAAACAAAGAAAGTTTTAATAAGAAATGTATTAAAACAAATGGGTTTACTGTTGCTTCACTATAAGTGGCATGCAAAGCATTGTGGGGCAGTCAGAGTTTCAATTGCATATTGCGAAGTGGATACTGCACATTGCATAGGCTACTTGAAATGCATGATTCTCTAAGCTCTAAAATATTGCATATAGTCTACTCAAATTGAACACTATTATTATTTAGAATTTTGACACATTGAAACGGAATAGCCTAGTGATAAAGTTGACTAATTGATTAACCTACATGCATGTATGTCTGGACTGTTGTTCTGGGGTGGGGTGAGATGTTAGATTGATGGAGGGATTGGGGGCTGAGGGATGTGGGCTAGTATCGCTTTAACATCCTCTGACGTCACACTGATGCAGATCTTCAAGGCTGAGTGAGAGAGAAAGAAAGAAAGAAAGAAAGAAAGAGCGAGAGAGAGATAGAGAGAGAGAGAGGGGATGCTAAAAAACCTTATTAAAAAATTGCCAGTCCTGTCACACGAGGAAGATGCCACGATGACGACAGCTATTTGGACGTAAAAAAGGATTCGTGTGTTTTATCTCTCACGGCTGGATATGATGATGATGTCAACCGAAACCCGACCATATTGAGGTCACGGGAAGCGGCTATGACGAGGATGCGAGCGTTGTCACAGCGACCAACTTGGTAGAAGCGGCGACCATACGGTGTTAACATTGGGACTGTTCGCGCTACCCACGGCGAGAACGAGCGCCTGGTTTAGCCTCTAGTGTGTGTGCGTGCGTGCGTGCGCGAAAGAGCAGGGGCAGCGTCGTTTTTCCAGACTGTAGGCTATTAGGACCCGCTCTGGACTGTGTGGGACCTTCAAGGGCAAAGCAGGATTTATGTTTATTTTTGAAGGAGTCCAAACCTAAAAACTGTACCGCTATCTCGGTCAACGCGGTACATAACGCAACATCATAGATCTCGCGTTGTTACGATACTTTGTCATCCCGAGAGACAGTAAAAGATCTGAAAGGAGTCGAGCGTCTGAAGAAAACGAGTGGTTTATTAATGCATTGCCGTTGTAGGCTACTGAACATGGAGAGCAAGACTGATGGGAAATCTGTCTAAATCGCGTGCACGTTCGCGTTCAGCGCGTAGCGAGCCGTACGGCACGCGCTAAAGAGATTTTTTTAATGGTATTCAATTCCCGCCATCACGATGTGCGCCCACCTGCCGCCGGTGCAGTTGGATTGAACCGGGTGTAGTTGGAGGGATAAATATACAGGAGGGAGAGGAAGACTTTATTAATAACCTCCTTTCCTCAGTAGACACATTAAACACGTTTCTTTCCGTGGGCTTAAAACGGAAGGCTTTGACAGCGAAGGACAGACCTCGGGATTCCGCTTGTGAAGGAAAACGTCCGTGGAATCTTATATCCACCCCCACTCCATCCATCAACCGCCCCCCTTCCTCCTCTTCATCATCCGTGGACCAAAATCACCAGGTAGGGTGTTGGGGCTTCAAAATCCAGTTCTCCGTTTACTTTCAGTGTGTTCATAGACTAACCTTTGTCTAAAATACCATAGCCAACAGTAGCCTATATACTGTTTATTAAGCAGCGCAAGCCCACACTCACAGTGGCACGCTTTTGCGTCTTTTAGAGGACCCTCCATCTTTTAGACTGTCAATTTTACAGTAGCCTAGCTATATTCGTTTAAAACATTGTATAGAAACCTGTTGTTAGTAGCTGCCTGCTGTGCTGTCAGGTTTAAACATATTCAGACGACTTCTCCAAGCTTCATTCCATGCATCCTCTATAGAAGCTGGATTCAAAGCCTCTTCTCAGGAATTAGAGGAACAGAAGCTGCTATTCACAAAGACCAAGCCCATTTCTGTTGTAAATGTTTGTATCTTATTAATTACAATGTTGTAAAGCTGTGATTGTGCACATGTTGTACAAACAAATTACCTGTGAGAAATGTACCGTAGCCTACATGTTGCTAAGAAAGACACACACCTGTGCACAAACAGCATATATCTCTCTCTCTCTCTCTCTCTCTCTCTCTCTCTCTCTCTCTCTCTCTCTCTCTCTCTCTCTCTCTCTCACACACTTGCCACACATATTTAGTCCCTCTCTTCTTTGCAGTTGCTCTAAGGTCTGCTGGCAGTCCCTGGACTTCTCTCAGTCCTTGATGTAACTCCCCTATAATACCAAGTTACAATCACTCCCTTTGTCTTCCTTCTGTGTGTGTGTGTGTGTGTTTACTTTGATTCTCATTGGTACTGATATCATGTACACTATCCAGTATAGTTTAATGCAGAGCAATTTCCTTTACATTCACAATTTACTCTTATTTACATTACAGTATATCCATTAGTTGTATTATTTATTTTTATAAACATGTTAGCTGAAGCGCTACCTTGGCTATTACATGTTATCTTACGTGTTACTAATTGTGTTTCTAGTGTGTGTGGAATGTAAGGTGTCATTTTCTACGTGCAGGCAGGGTCGCTTACAGTTCCGTCCGCCATTCGAGGAGGTGAGGGCTCGTTACTTCAGGGAGATGAAGAGGTTCATCTCCATCCCCAACCAGTTTAAAGGGGTCAGCGCGCAGGGGGAGGAGCTTATCTTCAGTATGATGATTGACAGGAACTCCTCGGGGTTCCTCACCATCTTCAGCAAGGCCGAGGACCTCTTCAGGCGACTGCTGGCCTTGCAGGACAAGTTCAAGGTGCACGAACACATAAAATGAAGTACCATCACTAGGGATTCACAGAATGGTTGGGGAATGTTTCAGTTTGGGATACAATGGCACTTTAATGGCAAATTTCTGTTTTCATCTCTGTGGAAGTGGGATTTTCCCTTCCCTCCACTTCACATGTTCTGTGCATAATTTATTTTACTGATTGAATGCATCTGTGCACCGGTGCATTATAATTATGCTCTTTAAGAAATAATCAGCTATGCGTGTCTGCAGCGCTTCAAACTAGGAAAGCCCTCCGCCCGCACCGCCTGCTATTCCCCATTTTCTCCACTTCTGTATTTTGCAAAGCTAATGAGTCAGAGATGAGCGGGGTAGCCCCAATGTAGCTGAACAACACTGAGATACTGTACAGTGTGTGCGTGCCAATTTACAGAAGTGACCTTTCATGTAATCTACTCTCTAACACTTATTTTGTATGTGCATAATGTGTGGCAGGAGTGGGTGGTGCTGGGGCAAGTGGACATGGAGAGCTTGGTGGAGAAACATCTGGACTCTGTACAGGACTGGGAGAGGAATTTCAAGGCTCTGAAAGCTCGCGGGAAGGAGTCAGAACGCTTGCCTAGGTACAAACACAATCAAATTGGCAGTATGACATAATCAAAACACAAGAAAACCATGCATACCGATAGTTCGGGCAGGCCATGAAGTCACGCCCTGCCACGCTTAATCTCAATTGTCAGATGATTACAATCAACATTAACATTGATGTTGAAACTGTTGCAAAACTGTTTAAACACACCAATAGTAGAAAGATCCCGGGTTCTGGGAAGATTGGTGGCAGCAAAGTGCTTAACACCTGTGCCGAGCAGCTCTGCAATATCTTTTCTATTATTCTTCTGGTATCATTGGGAAAGATTCCAGCAATTTGGAAAGACTCAGTTATTGTCCCTGTTGCCAAATGTACCCAAAAATGATTTCAGACCGGTGGCACTTACATCTTTGGTCATGAAGGTTTTTGAGAAGGTCTTGAGGCAGGTTGTTCAGTGGCATGTGCAGGGTTCTTTGGATCCTCTACAACAGTGGATCTCCAAATGGGGTCCGCGGCCCCGCCCTGATGCTCAGCGTCAACGGCGGTCTATGAGATCTTGTCCCATAGGAAAACACATCTCAGTGTTTATTGGACAGTAGGCTTTCTTTAATGCAACTTTGTCCCGCCCTGACGCTCAGCTTCAATGGCGGTCTGTGAGAGCTTTTCCCATAGGAAAACACATCTTAGCGTTTATTGGACAGTAGGCTTTCTTTAATGCAACTTTGTCCCGCCTCGAAGCTCAGCTTCTCTGTTTGATTCTTGGCAATATTTTCAGCCATGTTGTAGTCTACATATTTGTGCTTCCCTTGTTTCTGATAGGGCCACTGCCACATGTGCTAGTAGAGAAAATTCTCTGATTTTAATATAGATATTAATATTATTGGATGAATTTTAGACTTCACGACAGACAGATAACAGTGTGATAAAGTTAATGGTGTCCTCTCACGTAAGCTGGTCTCATCTATTGGTTCATCCCAAGCATGTGTACTCTACTCTCCCCCTTCTCTATATTCTTTATTCAAATACCTGTCAGAGTACGCTTGAGAATAGATGCATCATAAAGTTAGCAGATTACTCCGTTATAGTTGGCTATGGGGGGGAACTAGATTATGGGCCTGTTGTCAATGACTGTGTCATGGTGCAAGGAGCCTTTCCTTTCCATATTGGCTCGCAATGACCATCCCCTGCACGGAGAGTTTGAGCTTCTTCCATCAGGAAGAAAATATAGAGTTCCTGCTCATCGAACTAATCGATTTTTCGAATTTTCCCCCGGCGGGATAATGAGCTTGAACACACGTAACTCTAAATCCCCAATATATTTTCAGTAACGCTACATGTAATCTCTTTCTGTAAACGTCTGTGACTTTTTTCTGCCCGCATTTTTCTTCAGGAATTAATCTTCTATAATAAAGAGCTATTGTTATTGTTAGACATTCAAATCAACAAACACCTTTCCTGTTTATCGCAGCCAGGAGAAAGTAGACTGCATCACCGTCAACTGTGAGCCAGTCAAGGCTGCCATCGATGACCTCATCCAGAGACTGTTTGACACCCTGCTTATGTCACTCAAGAGGTCCATACAGGGTAAAGACGTCTTGTGTTTGTTCCACAATGTTCTTGACACTGATGTCTTTGGTATTATTTTCACGTGTAATGCTGGGAGTGATGTAAAGCCCTAAAGGAACGACACGTAAATTAACAACGTTTAAAGAAAACAACAGGATCACAGGAAACGAGCAGCTACAGGAAACACATTCCTTGACAAAGGACTGAGGGGGACCCAATGGTTAAAACACACATGCCGACAATACAGGAGAGAGACCTTTGGACCACAACAAGGGCAGGGCTCCAGACTAGGTTTCCCCACTGCATACAGTGGTGCTACAGACCTTTCTTGGTTGGTTGCACTGACACATGATTAAGTAGCATGGCTATTTCCTACAACGGATGGGCCACATTGCCCACATCATGCACACACGAG
Source organism: Speoplatyrhinus poulsoni (assembly GCA_025447795.1). Classification (NCBI taxonomy): domain Eukaryota; kingdom Metazoa; phylum Chordata; class Actinopteri; order Percopsiformes; family Amblyopsidae; genus Speoplatyrhinus; species Speoplatyrhinus poulsoni. The sequence goes on along the minus strand of JAOEGT010117966.1, from coordinate 5,225 downwards.
GCTTTGTAGCCCCTTACCGCCTTCTGCATTAGCTCTTGTGCCCTTGTGTGACTTTCAAAGAGCCCTAAGACACAGGTGGCACTGTCGAGACCACAGGGCGTGGGGCCGGGAACACAAGGAAAAAAACACGAGAACAGACATCATGCTGCATATTAATGTTATTGGTTTTGTTTTATTCATCTCTTTCACCGAACAATGATACTTCTCTATCACTTGGTTTCTCACTTTCATATCTCACTTTCAATTGCCGTTTCTCCCTCTCTGTATCGATTGCGTCACATTACGTACGCAATTTCTGTCACTTTCACACACTCTCTCTCTCTCTCTCTCTCTCTCTCTCTCTCTCTCTCTCTCTCTCTCTCTCTCTCATGCAGGCCACATCCAGAGCATAGAGAGTTTTGTATCAGACTCCATGGAGGTCTTGTCAACTCGCCCAGGCAGCATAGAGGAGATCGGGGAGGCTAACGTTAAGCACAGCCACATCCAAGCCCACAAGCCTGAGGTGATTGTTGAAGTCATAGCTCTGTTTACAGTAGGGTTCACTACTAGGAAGTGGGTATTTTCCTGCATTCACGAAGAACAAACACAACCTGTTTTCTCAGTTCAGATAGTAGGCCTATACATTTCACTTGTACATTTCACAAAATATATTTTTCTCCTGTTCAGCACTTTGATAATGCACCGTTGTTTTAGATGCGCTATATAAATAAAGTTGACATTGACATATCTCAGCCCTGAGCATGTCAAAAATCTATAAGTTGTGTGATTGGGCAAATGTGTTAGTAGGATTGTAATAACTTTCTGAACGTGTGTGTGGGGTGACCTAGGATTGGTCTTTTTGAGGATGTGTTTGCTTCAAAAGTTAAACTTCACTGAGCAACACCTGTGTGAAATTCAAGAGTAAGACTTAAAATAACTTTGCAATTGTTCTCATGTCATTTTGGATACAAGCGTCTGGTACATAATGAAAATGTTATTAAAGAAGTATCGAGGAGCAGGTAGGGTCTGCCACCCTAAAATCGAGGCTATCCTGGCCATGTAAAGAACACTGATGTATGCACTTCATAGGATGCTGGGGACTGGACACAGAACCCTTTGCCTGAAAGGCCATCATCCATGTCACTAGACTATCCTAGTTATACTATATTAATCCTATTAGTTAATTATTACCTAGTTATTTCATTATGAAGAAACAAATAGATCTGGTTAGTACACCTTTGACCCCAACTGTATGTTGCGTTATTCTGTTACCAGTCATGCAGAGATAAACAAGTGTCATGGAATATCATCACAGAACTGTTTAGAGATTCATTGTTACTTTGCTCTATTGTTAGCACAGAGATTAACAATATTAAGAAAATCACTTTTTTATACATATGTAACTTTGGGTAAATATTAGCAGGCTCATACACTCAATGTTTGCAAAATTGGACATAATTGAGTTAGGTTGAATGCAAACACAAAATGGAATGTGCGTAATAATGCTGAATGCTCTGACGGACTTATGCTTTTATTGGTATGTAACTACTTCCGAATTTTCCTGTAGCGCTCCATTATAAATCCTCTAATGAGTGGCACGTCTCCTCTATAGAGAGCCTAAGGACTCGATCACACAGACACGTCGCTAAATGCGCGGCCGCTTCAAAGGCGCGTTGATAAATGGCTGCCTGGGCCAACTGTCACATTGACAAACAGCAGGTCTGGGTGTGATCTAAGTCACTTCTGCATTATGGGACCTTAGTTGGGAAAAAATGTGTATGGTAGTCAACGGCGAGAATATCATTATTTTTAGATCCCGATTGAATTGTGACACGAAGTACACCTACGATGTATGTCTATTTAAAAGATAATTCAAGTCAAGAACGTTGCAGTTTGTTGTGAATCTATAAAGTAATCTTAAGTTTTGTGTGTAACCGCTCAGTGAACTACAGCTTTCGTCTGGCCCAACACAAGTCACCAAAACAATGCTCTCTTCAGCTTGAGGATTGTGGCGCGAAAACGTCATGACACTTAAGCAACACTAATTACATATTTTCACAGTCTTATACTTCAACAAATGCATGACAAACTGAGACTTTCTTCACTCGAAGAATTATCTTTTAAATAGTCAAACATCATATTTGTGCTTCGTGTCACAATGCAAACGGGATCTAAAAATAATGTTCTTCTTGCCGTTTACTACCATACGGATTCTTTTCGAACTTAGGTCCCATAATGCGGAAGTGACTCCGTCTCTCTAATGTCTCTGATATTGGTCATATAAGCTTGTGTGTGTGTGTGTGTGGTCCTAGATCCTCCCTCAGTTCCAGTGTGCGGAGGAGAAGAACCGTCTGCTGCGCGCCGTGGCCGGCGGTGGCATCGACTCCTTCTCCTCGCTGAGAGCCAAGTGGGACAAGCTGGAGCTGGTCATGGAGAGCCACCAGCTGATGATCAAAGAACAGGTTTCCAGCACACACGTGCACGCACGCGCACATCTCCAGTAGGGATGGCACGATCCAGTTTTCAGTCCCGATACCGATACAGATACTGGTACTTTGGGTAATGGCCGATACCGAGTACCGATCCGATTCCAGTGTTAAATTAAGTTTTCAGTTAAGTTGCAAAGTATGCATTTTATAAACCTGCTGCTGATAGTGTGGCCTGGGTAGGTTAGACATGGCTGATGCTTGACAGTAGACCTACGCGTGAAAATTAATTTAAATGGATAAGCCCCATGGATCGGTTACAACTGTCCATTTGTCATCGATACCGATCCATCTATTTAAGTCATTATCGGACCGATTTCCGATCTCAGTATCGTATTGGTGCCATCCCTAATTTCCAGGGCAGAGGTTATACTGGCTTAACACTGCTGTGAGCACGTCACGGAGCACGTCATAACATGGAACTGTTCAGTTTCCATCCGCTCATCACTCTGGTAAGGTGGTGAGGTTGGCTTTTCTTCATTCAATGGAAATTTTGCGTAGCGATAAATGTTGGCCAAAACACCGAACGGAGCCAGAAAGACCGGAGTGGATCAAACACGTGTTTTATAAGGAATTTTAGGTTTTTCCCTCAAAATAGTTTGCATCAGCAAATGGACTCGGAACAATACGCTCATACATCCATGTCACATTTCCCCTTTTCTAACTTAGTCTTCTGTCTGCCTCCTATCTCCCCTCCCATTTTTCCTGCTCTGTCTCCCCCCTGGCCCCGGGTGGTCCCCTTCTCCTCCTCCTCCCTCACCCCCAAGGTAGAGGTAATGCGCGGCAACGCGGCGGGCCGCATCCAGGCCTACTGCGGGGACCTGGAGCGCTTCCGGGCCCGCTGGGACCAGCTGAAGCCCAAGGACGATGTGCTGGAGACGGGCGACCAGGCCGCCCTGCTTGGCTGCCTGCGGACCATCCGAGAGAAACAGCAGGAGTTCCAGGAGCTGGAGGGTGTTCGTGCCAAGCTGCTGTGCGTTCCCCTTCCTTAGTCTCGGCACGCGCTGCAAGAAAATAAAAAAAAACAAAAGTTTAACTTTTGACCGCATGCAGGAAGCGTGACGCTGTTATGGTTTCCTGAGGAGTTGCAGCTAGAGGCTTGAGTAATAGATAGATAATAGAATATAAAACCACAACAGACCACCCTTGGCCAGATTAGTTTGGAATGAACCTCTTTCTCTCTCTCCCTCCCTCTCTCATTAATATACAATATATATACAATATGTACATGCATGTCATATTCACCCAGCATCTATGTGTGTGCATGTTAGTCCATGGCAGCAATATACAGTCTGTGTGTGTCTGTGTGTGTGTACGTGTGTACGTGTGCATGTGAATCCATTGCAGCCATTTACAGTATGTGTGTGTGTGTACGTGTGCATGTTAATCCATTGCAGCCATTTACAATATGTGTGTGTGTGTGTACACGTGTGCATGTTAATCCATTGCAGCCATATACAGTATGTGTGTGTGTGCACTTTACTCTATGGTAGCCCTATACCGTGTGTGTGTGTGTGTGTGTGTGTGTGTGTGTGTGTATGTGCACTTTACAACATGGCAGCCATATACAGTGTGTGCGTGTGTGTACGTGGGCATGTTAACCCATGGCAGCCCTATACAGTTTATATGTGTGTGTGTGTGTGTGCGTGCTGGTCCTCTCCTCAGGGAGGACTGTCAGCACTTTGACCTGGAGGTGCCAGACTTCTCCCTGGCCGAGGAGACCCTGCGTGACCTGCAGCAGCTCAGCCTCATGTGGTCTCTGTATGAGGAGTGGCAGCAGGGCTTCACTGAGAAGGCCCAGGAAGACTGGATCACATTCAGGTACATCATGGCTGCAGCCTCGGGGGTGTACTTCGCCTGGAGCAGCGTCCGTTTCGTTAGGCTGTAATCAGAGTTCAGTCGCTTATGTTACATCGAGGTTGCGTAAACGCAGCGTAAAACTGCAACCAGTATGTAAAAAAGGTGTAGCCCAATTGACTAATCCCACGCCCCAGCCCTTTTTCACCTTGTCTTTCAATTACAATGTTTGGAATCCGACAGCACCTCACTCAACTGATTTACTGTTATAGCCTACCCTGCTGTTTTGTCATGTTTGATATTGTAAGGGAGCGTGCCGCTGTATTGATAGTTGTGCATGTTTGCACGTGAACAACCTGTGCTTTGCTTTTGTGATGTGTGCAGGAGCAAGACTTATGTGTTTGAGGAGTTCCTGCTTGCGTGGCAGGACAGACTCCGTAAGCTGGAGAGGCCCACCACCATGTCTGTCAAGCTGCAGGGAGAGGTGGACAAATACAAGGTGAGGGCCTCACTGAAGAGGAACCTAGTACGCATACATCTTAATCAGAATGACACAACATATTTAAATTAAATGAACGTAATCAGAATGACAGATTGAATAAACTTAATCAGAATGACACAAAACATTTGTAAATTGTAAAAACGTAATCAGAATGACACATTTGTAGATCACGTGTGGTGCTTTTTCAGTCACAGCACGGCAGTGGCGGGTGGAGAGGATAGTTTCCTTATTAATAGGGCGGGAAGAAAGATAAAGGTATAGTCAACTATTGCAAGCTAAATGTACAATGTACAACTTACTGTTCTCTGTGCGTGTTGAAAAAATAATAATATCTGATATTGTGGAATGTCAGTGATTTAGCTTGGAAACACTAGATTGTCCCCTATCTCCTGGATAGGGGATGGACTCTATTCTACTCTGGAGTTGCCCAGGGTGTGAGGCGCCGGGCGGGTGTGGGGATA
>JAOEGT010117955.1:0-12054 GCA_025447795.1 Speoplatyrhinus poulsoni | reverse complement strand
CCCCCCCCCCCCCCCCCCCCCCCCCCCCCCCCCCCCCCCCCCCCCCCCCCCCCCCCCCCCCCCCCCCCCCCAAAGGGAGAGAAAGAGAGTGAGAAATCGAGAGAGAGAAAGTAAGATGACGTAAGAGAGAGAGAGAGAGACCATATGAGTGTTATCATAAGTAAGTAAACTCACACAAATCTTGGCAGCGTCTCACACACGCACACACACACCTACACACACAGCGGGGTGTCTCAGCGTGTGCATATACAAAACAGTTATTAGGTTTTAGTGCTGCCGCTTTGGGCAAACAATGAGTCATGTGTCAAGAGGAGAAATGACTTTCCCACACTTGTTAAATACACTCTGCTCATGCTGTGACCACAATTTATTCACCGGAGTGTGAGCAGATACGTTTTCGGTGTCGTGATTTAACAACGCTTGAAACACAATAGACATTATTGACCAAGGCAGGGAGTGAACCCGATGGAGCGGAAAACACAATGCTCTGTGTTATACCACACACACACACATTGACGAACACAGTACATACGCACACAAAATACACACCTGGATGATTCCCACCAGCGTGGCGACCACCACGGCCACCTCGACCCTCTTGGTGTCACGGATCTCCAGCTCCGAGATGATGTCAGACACGTTGGTGCCGTTGACATGCAGGGAGTCGGGAACCTCCCGCACCGCCACACCGCCAATCATGAGGCTGATCACCGCAAACGTTCCTGAGGAGAACATTTAAAAAAAAAAAGAGAGAGGGAGCGCGATATCGTTGCTTTGGCTGTGCTCCAAGAGGTCCTAAAGGGGGAGTAATAACCGGGGTCCTACACGTTTTTTAAAAGGCTGTTTTATTGCTGGGAAAATACAAGTTTAAAGTGTGCTACACCCCTTCAATGCATTGGTTTCCTACCTAGTCCACGCACACACACACTATTCTGTTCGGCTGCTGTAATTAAACAAATACATTTGATATAAAGCTGATACTTTATTTTCCGATCACCAGTGTCTTCTTGCTGTGTCTTTTAAACCTACTTCTCATGTGTCAAACAGTCCAGAACAAGCTGGTCCAGGCTGCCATATTAAAAGTGTGCAGGTTAGTCCAAGTGCAAGCCTCTGAGAGCTATGGTTAAAAAGCCTCACATAAAGCCCTACAGCAGGGCTATTCAACCCTGGTCCTGGAGGGCCACTGCCCTGCATGTTTTAGATGTCTCCCTGCTCCATCACACCAGATTCTAATGAATGGGTCATTATCAGGCTTCTAAAAACCCCATTAATGTGAATCAGACATCTAAAACATGCAGGGCAGTGGCCCTCCAGGACCAGGGTTGAATAGCCCTGCCCTACAAAGAGATGTTTACGTATAGTAAAATTTGTGCACAAAAGTGTTGAGATAAACACATGAAGTAACCGGATAGCACCCTCAGCTACTCCAGCTAAAGACACGGCACTGCCCGACTCTCTGACAGAAGCCGCCACGCACCTCCACTACCTCCCACAGAACATAGTAATGTAGCATTTCACGCTTCTGACCACTTGACTGTTGAGAGACTTGGCAGAGTGTACGGTGAGGCCGTGGGCCAGTGCACGTTTTCATTCACACCTGTCTTTTCGGTGGGTATTTGGGGCCAATGCTCGTTTGGAAACATGAAACCTGACTTGGCCTTTTGGGAAACTCAAAACGCTGGACTCTGTACTTTCAGGATGAAGACCACCATACGCTAGTGTGCTGATCATGGAAGCTGGAGCCAAAATGGTGACTGTACCGCTGCCATATCTTCACTTTATTAGGACTATATTTAATCTGGAAAATGGACTTACTATGTTATGTATATATATATATATTATTCTCTTATTACATATTTAAAAGTAATCTGATTCTAACATTCTCCTCCTTTAAGCTGACAGAACAGTTAGTTTAGTCTTTCATCAAAAACATTTCAGACGATGAATCAATAATGTCTTTCAATTAAGATAAAAATACTAATTCGTTAAATAAAGTTGTTTTTTTCCCCACAGGAAAGTTTGTGCAGGAACGGACATGAGCCTGCAGGGTAACAGTCAAGGAGTTCCCAAAAAAAACACAGCAGCGTCACATTTTTGTTGAAAATACAACGAAAATACAGCTTGTGAGCTAGAAAAACACTCGATATAATGTCAGCACTACCGTTGCCTCACCTATGTAATGAGTTAAACGTGTTAACAGCCAGATGAGAAAAACTAAACCAGTATCCCTAAACCTTCATTGGCAACGTGACAGCAGCATTGAGTTCTCACCTATGGATACGTGTCTGGAGGTACCGAAGAACGTGTACAGCAGGACAGGGTAGAAAGAGGAGTAGAGGCCATAGACTGGAGGCACTGCCGCCAGCATTGCGTAGGCTAGACCTACGGGAAGAAATATCTTGTTTTGTGCTCATGGAGAAAACTAGATGTAGAACATGCCAGAAAATAACTGCTGTACACACATTTGTGAAAATACAAATACAACAATGGTTGAAGTCCACATAGTAGCTAATTGAGCTAACGTGCTTATCACTTCATACCCATGTTAGTGATGATGACACACATTCCCCTACCCTTAAAAAGGTATAGTCAGCTATTGCCAGCTATTTCTAAGCTAATACGGTACACATTTAGTCAAATTCACCAAATATCTCCTCGCATTGTGCCAGCTTACCGTTCTCTGTATGTGTTGAAAAATGTATTGATAGTTCTACACAGCCCTGACTCCTAAATAGACAGAGACAGCGAAACAAACAAAGAGACGGCAACACAGCCAGACAGACAGTGAGACAGACAGAGGCAGACACCCGGAGGAACGGACAAACACACAGTATGACAGCGGCTGGCCTCCGACTGCGCTCATCTTGAGCCACATTCCGGATGGCAGCGCATGGAAGCCTAGCACACAAAGCAGAGGTGACACAAGCAGCTCTCGTTTATGTCTGTGCGCTGACCTTGGGGGAGCTGCACAACGCCTGTGCTCAGGCCTGAGACCACGTCGCTGAACAGATACTGCTTGACTGGATAGGAGGGCAGCCATGCTAGAATGGGCAGGAAGCTCAGCGCTACCACTTTGGCCTTCTCAGACGAACAGCTGTGGCAGGGACAAGAGGGGTGAATCACAATATGAAGCTTTTGAGTAGAGATGAGGCAGTCATGTACTGTATATTACTTGTAACATGCAAACTTGTTGTTACACACATACATGGTAAAGGTGGTGTTGAGCTGGTGGGGTATATTGATTAATGGCTATTAGTCTGGTCGGCGAATGCCGGAAGTGACATTGCGTGATTGCTTTGCTCAGTGAAAACAAACTTTTATTTTCTATGTGGTCCAAATCAGTGTCAATTAATGCTCCTTGGCATCGACTGGGAGCTAATCATAATACGAATATATACTTAATAGTCTAATTCAGCATAATAAATCTAAATAAATAAACAGAGACTTTGCAAAACCCATTTGAATAGCCTACATGTGAAACAGTTTCACCACTGTTTAAAGTTTGGTTGCTAGGCCACAGACGTTTGTTGTCACAGAGTTCTCAAGCCACTGTCAGATATGACGTCACGCTGACCAAACGAATGGCTCTAAAAATAAAACTTGACTTACAACCCCAATTCCAAATAGTTGGGAGTATTCTCAAATTACAGCTGTGTGTAATAAGTAACACTTTAACCAGAAAACATAGGTTTTTAATTAAACACTACAGCAGTTATATTCTGCAAACTTAATTTACCGTAACTTCAATGTAGTGTACCTAGGGATGGCACGATCAAGTTTTTTCAGTCCCGATACCGATACAGATACCAGCACTTTGGGTATTGGCCGATACAGAGTTCCGATACGATTCCAGTGTTAAATTAAGTTTTAAGTTAAGTTGCAAAGTAAATGACAGCCATTCTCTATTTTAGACTTAGATGCATTTTAGAAACCTGCTACTGATAGTGGGGCCTGAGTAGGTTAGGCATTGCTGATGCTTGATTTGCTTGACAGTAGACCAACGCATGTCAATTAATTTAATTGGATCAGCCCCATGGATCGGTTTCGGTTACAACTGTCACCGATACCGATCCAGCTATTTAAGTCAGTATTGGACCGATTTTCCATCTCAGTATCTTATCGGTGCCATCCCTAAACGTAACTTCTGAACATCAGTATGGTCAGTGTGATCAAACAGTGGTAGTCAGGGTGGAAAGAATGTTTGTCTGGTTTCACTCACTCACTAGTGATTCTGCTCTTATGTATTAGGAACCTGAGATACCTTAACTCTATTGAGTTAAGGTAACTAATGAGTTGTGGGTTTAACAAAACGTATATGGCTTTAGACAATAAAATGACACTATTAATCCCAGAAAAAATAAGATTCAGGTGTCACAGGAAATATAAGGAAGAGAGTTTACTTAACTAATATGTAGCTAAAATATACATTAATAAACAAACAATAGCATAAAGAACGCAAAGTAAAGTGGTTAAAGTAAAGTTATAGTAGATTTTCAGGGGCAGTGGCTTAGTGCAGAATAACATAGTATTACAAATTCTAAATAGTAGTAGTATATACATTGTAATATGGAAAGGATTAGGCTATGAAAAATAATAACGTAATATAAAATACAGATGTTTGTTAATAATTTATGTATGTATGTAGGCCTATGTATGTACATGCATATGTATGTGTGTGTATACAGTACTCACTGTATACCAGCAGAAGTAGAGATCTGTTTTTTTGACGCATTAGTATGTTTATGAGAAATAACTTACGTTTATGATAGAGAAATACAACTGTGAGCCGCTAGTCCAGCACCCACCAGGAACAAGAGGTGAATTCCATGCAACTATCCATGCATGCAATAAGGTATAAAGGAAAAGCAACTAAACCGGAAAAGCATATAGGCCCCCATTTTAAATTGATGGAAGAAAGATATACAGTCATGGGCTTAACACAAGTTGAGTATTGCTTTTGTGAAACATATTACCAATAACAGCATTATTGAAATCAAACCAGTTGAGCTATTAAGGTAGTTAAAAAGAAGTGACACTCACTGTATATTATGTGCTAACTTCCGTCGGAGAGTAATGGGGCTCCTCTCTCTGCGACGGAGTAGCTGCGACTGCAGGAGGCATTCGTTGTAGACCGGCCTCTCTACGCAGTACATCAACAGTTCAGCTGCATCCTCATGAGGTCCCTCCTCATGTTCCATAACAAAGGGAAAGAGTGCTGAAAGGGTCAAGAAAGAAAATCAGATGTTGAACATTGCCTGCGTGTAATACTGACAGGGAAGTTAAAATAATAATAATACGTTTTCTACAAGTTAATTTATTGTAATAATAACCCCCATCTCGCACTCTCTGCGGGATTAGAGGTCAGAGGAAAAAAGCAGGCACTCCCACCACAGGACATGCCTGGCTGTAACCGGTCAATTGGGTGAGGGACGGCGTCTAACCTGTACGGGTAAGCCGGTTCGCTTTTCAAAACATACAATAAAGCGCCACTCCCCTTCCCGATGAGATATCTTGGGTACTTGCTGATTCGAATGTCGGCAAATGTAGGCCTACCCTACCCTCCATGACCTGTATGGTTATCTCACATGTGCCAAATTAAGTAGCCTACGGTAGCTCCTACTGTAAGCATTGGTATCGGTGCATGTATTTTGCGGAAGAATATAACAGGCCCCTGATATTGGTGGTCTTGAGTTTCAAACGAAGTTAATTAGACGCATTTTCTAAGCAACTCAATCATCTCGTTTAATTCAACGTTAATATAGTAATCGGATTGAAAGTATTTACTGTGTACGGTAGCTGTGCTAAAACGGCTGAAATTACCAATAATCGCAGCTTGTACCGGTAATACACTGAAATATAAAAAAGGGTGACTGCTTACCGTTATCAGTATCTTTATAGGATGCTACTGGTTGCTGATTGTCTGTAATATACAAGAGCCAATGTAAAGTTTAACCAGCTCTGTCGACATCTACTACCTCGACATGATGACAAGCCCATCATCCAGCGTCATATCGACGTCATGAGCTTTTCTCCTCCCTGGCTCTCCGCCTTCTTGTTCTTCTTCGTCGTTAGTAATTCTGTGGCATGTAGCGGTGCATGGTAACAAAGTGCATGCTGCCACCTGCTGAAAGACTGTATATGCCACTCAAAGCGCCCAATCACACACACACATTCATACACCGATGGCGATTACTGCCATGCAAGGAGCGACCAACCACCGGGAGCAGTTAGGGTTAGGTGTCTTGCTCAAGGACACCTCGACTATTGGTGAGGAGTTAGCCGGGATCGAACCAGTGACTTTTGGATCACCTGCCACTGTCGCCCACCGACTACTATATACATTCAAATTGTTATCACTTAATAATATTTAAAACATGAACTCGATTAGACAATTTAACACGTTGAGTTGATTATTATTTGAATCTCATAATGAACATTTCCTTATACATTTAAATGAATGAACACACGTTTATTTGACCTTGATGTTACACTTTCGAGACAATGTGAATGCATGTGTGGAAATATTATGCAAGTATCTGCGACACAGCTGACAGAAACAGAAGGCTGATATATTTGAATTATTATTATTACAAGCTAATTATGCTCGTACTTTCCCGCCAGACCGACGATCTGACAGTACTTCCGGGTCAAGCCCTGGATCCGCGTTGCTTCCGTGTGGTCCACAACCCATTTAGCAAGAGAACGTTCCAGCAACGCTGTTTACAAAAGTTATTAAACTGTTTAACGCCATCAAAACGCTAAAAGATATGCATATCAAAACAGGTAAGATTGTGTATATTTGTCACATTCATTTATATTAAGTGTATTGTATTTCAAATAACTGGTGTTATTGAGATTGTGTTGTCGCTGGGGTTAGCATTACAAGCTACTGCTTCGTATCACTATTGAATGGAGTTGCGAAACTTTGGTTGAGGCTAGCCCGGTTTTAAAATTACAGTGAGTAATTTTTATAGCCGGTTTGTTTTAAACATATTTTGATTTCAACAAATTACGCGGGTCGCAGATTCAGTTTCAGATGTTCAGCGAGAATATCGATGTGGTTGGTTTAGCTAATTGTAGCACAGCTAACTTTTACAATCCCACGTTTGCTAACAACGTCTCGCTGATACTACCGTTCCTCTTTGTTCAGCTGCCAAAGTAAAGTCCTACCAACCAGTGGCACACTAATGATTACATTGAACTTAAGAATGATAATATCAGACCGGTGATTTCACATTTCCGCGAAAATGTCTTTCGAAAGCGCCATTATATCAGGAGTTGGTAGTGCTCGAACGAAGCACCTGACATGAAGTACTTAAAGAGCGATATGATATACGATTGCTTAATCTGCCTGGGGAAAATTTTCCAGATGTAACAAACACCCAATAGAAATCTTTTTACGATGGTACATAGACTGATTTAACCAAATTAAAGCACGTTTAAAGACCATGATTGTAAAATATTGTCATAACTGAGGTTGAGGTTGAATACAAACTTAACAGTGTCTCCTCCAGGCACCTGGGAGAACAGTAACGCTGTTTGTGAGTCAGACAGTCTGTGTGACCCAGCAGTCCTGGTTTCCACCACCAACACAGAACCACACGTACGCAACAGACGCTTGTCCCCTGGCTCAGGAAACTGTGGGGGCGGCGGCGGTTGTATTGTCGGGGTGGAACAGCCGCCCCATCAGCCCTCACCCAGAGACCTCGGGGGCCATCTGAACGGACCCTCTCACGGACACGCCTTTGCCTTTCGCAAAATAAAGGAGCGACGGGGTCCGCACAAAAACCCTGCGCACACCCTGCGCAGGGAGGGCCAGAAGGCGGCCCCTCGCTTGGCTGACAGACCACAGAAGCAGAAATGGGCGGAGGACAGTCTGTCTCTGCTCAAGCCACCACCTGCTTTCCCGGTGCAGGACAGCCCGGCCAAGTTGCAGCCTGCCGTCAGCTACGCCTCCAAAGTTAAGGTCGGGGCATCTCCTCCTCTGGAGGAGGACCGTCCTGCCATTGGAATGCTGCTGCAGAACCAGTGGGGCCTGAGCTTCATCAGTGAGGCCAGTCCAGCCGCAGAGCCCCTGGGCCCTTGCCCGACATCTCAGCCCACAGACCCAGAGGAGGAGACGAGTTGCACGGGCCCGTCACGTGGAGCCCCTGCTACTCCGGTTGCTGCCCCTGTCGACTTTGGCCACTGCCCAACAGATGAAAGCAACAGCAAACTTCTGCTTACGACTCGCCATCTAGTGGAGGCTTTGAATTATCACAGTCGAGGTGAGTCATTGAAATAGTTCTGGCTACATTTAGTTGGGATGGTACATTTGAACGAGCTGCATTTCACTACTAAACTTACATATATTTTATTTATTCACAGAATGGAAGGCTGTCTGTAATAAACACAAAGGTAAGCCTCTTTAGTGGGCGGCCACTGCTACCGTGCACATTTACACGCTTATAAAATATAACGGGATTGAAATTGGTGATTTAATCAAGTGCTATTATGCATCAGATTCCCAGGGTTGCTTGTACAAAAAGATACATATTTCTACCAGTGCTAATAACATCCAACATTGTTCATGGTTTCCCCAAATCAGATTCAAAAAAGATCGTCTGGTACAGAGACACCATGGAGCAACCGGCCTAGCATTGAGGAACGCCCCCCACACCCCCCACACCACACCACACCACATCCCTCTACATGCACGCTTTTTAACATACGGACAGAATAAATATCCCCCTCAAGCACATTGCACTCAGGATGTCTTCACACACAGCCACAGAGACACTTTGGATCGATGACTTTGAGATCGACAGCAATGAATATTTTAAAACGCCTTACAGGAGCCGCCTTAAGTAATCATTGCCACACTAGAACATTTTAGCTTCTATGTGTTGTGCTGTAATTTAACAGTATAAGAAGCAGTTTCTCTTTTTTTAAAGATCTATTTTATTAATGTCTTCTTCTGTCCTCTGTAAAGCGAGTGGTCAATCAAGCACTTTGTTTAAAAAGAAAAAAAAAAGAATGACCAACCTGTGTGCAAATGACAAGTATTGGTTTATTTTAAACCAGAAAGAATGTCTTGTACCTGCTTCTACTCCAAAATTATTGTACAGAGGACAAGGATATTGTCAGTGGTGGGGTTCACCCTTCAACCCTGTCAGATGTTTCTTCCCCCTTTCCCCCAATCTGGGGTTTTACTGTGTGAAACAAGATTAGGTGGTTATGATTTATTAATGGTAGTTTGTGCTACATAGCAAGCTAACTACTTAATCTTTAAATTTACCTCCCTTTATTGGTTTAATGTTTCGTTACCAAAAGGGAGTTAATGTTTTCAATATGACGATAGATGACTGACTAGATTTACACTGGAGGAGGATTGTAAGTGAACAGTATTGCTTAATAAAAATGAATAAACTTTTAATTTCTTTATTGACTATTGCTCTGATGGCCTTTAAAATTGGTTAGGGTCAATGTCTAAATTAAATGAAAATATTTTCCTCTGATGTTTAAACAGTAAAACTGACTTTTGCATGTAGCTGTTGAAATGTTAGTAATAAAAACTGTCAGTTTCCATGACATGCATGTCTTGTGGGGTTTCAAGATGTCCTTTTATACCAGTCTTCAAAGATGTTGCCAGGTGAAGAATAAATTTTGCAAAGTTATTCTCTCCATGTCACTTCAACTTCATCTGTTCTGTACCTGCGACAGACAATGACGTCTTTTACTGTTATAGAGAACCATGGCACTCAATGTACATTAACAGGCAGGCACTACAAGAAATGAATTCAGTTTGTGATTGTCTTTATTGAAACTGGGTTTACATTTGAGGTACTTGCTACTAAATTGACTTCTATACAAAATATTCATAACATTTAAAGCAAAACTAATTTGTCAATTAAAAGATTCACGGAAAAACTGAGTACATTTCTTGTTGTGCATCATGACTTACAATTATTTTAAAAGTTTTAGTTTTTCCATAAGGCATGACTCAGGTGAATTTTATTGCTTTAAAATACAAACTGAACTGAAAGTTTACCTTTGAGTAATCCAGGAGTCTTTCAGATCAGTTACCTGGCCTGATCCGAACATCTCCCAACCGGCTTGAGCAATCATGGCACCGTTGTCAATGCAGAACCTGCACCGCAACGTAAACGTAGATTGCTCTACTTAGCTTGCTGAACATAATCAAACATCTGTTCAAATACTCTAGGATTGTACTGTAGTGACTAAAATCACACAGCACCTGAAATAAAGTAATCATAGAAAGAACATTGGGATGTATGTTGAATGAGCCAACAGTATAATGGTGCTCAAGTCCGGAGTAAAGTAATACAAAATACTATTGCAATTCATTGATGTACACAACCAATTATAATGAATGGTCAATGTAAACCCTGTGTGCTTGGGGGATGTGGCATCAAAAGCTATATTCTAAATTTATGTCTGTATACCATCAAAGGATCGCACCACTTCATGCCCCAATTAATCTAGGTTATGCTCTGCCACTGAATAGGGGGCCTAATGGCACTAAACCCTTTTACAAACACATAAAAACCAACTCAGACATTCATTCAGTGGTGCAACACATTCACAACTGTTCTCACTTATTATTCCTGCTGAGTCAAATAATACAGGCGCTTCACTCTTCTGTCCAATTTTGTGTAATTTGTTTGGGGAAGTAACATGCATACGGTTCAGTGTGGCACCTATTCACATTAGTACTGGGCACATTAGCGTGACTTGTTCAGACCTCACCTCTCAAAATCTAATGCCATGTCCAGAATAATTTTGATGACTGGCAACTAAAATGTAAACATGCAAATAAAATTCCATAATTCGACTGCAAAAATGATGGGCCCAGGTTACCTTTCATCAGTGGCAAACATCTTTGCACCCCTCTCCTTACACATGACACCCATCATCTCCTGCAGCCGTAGATTACCTGCAAGTGAAACACAGGTTTCGTATTTGTCACAATTACTTATCCTTGACACATCGGGTCTCCACTCCACTGGTTTCAGGCTATAGTGGCTTTCTCTAGCCAGTGATGAAGAGATTTGGCTGGGTACTACTCACAGCCAACACCCCCAACGATAAGGACTTCCATGGAGCCACAGTGGGCCATTGCCCTCTCTGTGATCTCTACCAGCATGGAGAATAGCGTCTCCTGCAGGAGGGGAACAAGACAAGGTGAGTATTACAGTCTGGTAGTGCAGTGCTTCTCAGAGTGGCGGTCACGACGCCCCCTGGAGGTCACGAGGAGACACAGTGGAGATGATTTTTCAGAAATCAAATAACGTGTTAAAATGATTAGAAATAGCATATTTTAGCCATAATTGGTAGTAGCAGTAGTACAGTTTAGAAATTACTTTGATGTATTATGCTACTCGCCTATATCAAAATACTATCAAATAATATTATGGCCGTTATGCTTCAAGCACCTATGGGGGTAGCGGGGCGGGGGGGAGGATGGCGAGTCTCTTGCAATTTAGATGAATTAATCCTTTTTTTCCCCACGTAGCATTATCTAAGGTCTGTGTTGTCCTGTCAGGTACAGTCTGGGCAGTCGGTTATCTGAACATTCTAAAGACTGCAATCAATTATTGCCAACTTTAGAACGTTGGTGTCAGTTGGGCCCAGTCTGGGCAGTGTGCAAGCACCTTAATTGTGTTGTTGCCTTGCTTGAATGAGCAGGACGATCACCAAAATTAGCATGGGTTCTGACCTGTAGAGAGAAGCAGAGATCCTCTGCTGTACACTGACTGGAGCCCAGCATCTTTTGAGCAGATTCCTGGAGAGGAGAAAAAGAAAGGATATCGCTCTTTCTCAACTAGAAAGTGCTAAAAATGTAATGGTAAATTTCAAAAAAAAAAAATAAAGAACAGTTTATTTTTTGTCCATTTAGCCATACTGAAGGGCAATTCACGTACCTCTATATGGGATAAGATCCCAGAAAATGAGACATCCATTCCCTTTACTGTATATGGTAGTTCTACATACTGCCTCCCTCTGGCAACAGAGCAAATATCAATTATTAATAAAGTACAAAGAAAAAATAGA